>CABFVX010001587.1:20468-107581 GCA_902151425.1 Timema shepardi | reverse complement strand
GGGGGGGGGGGGGGGGGGGGCAGAGCAAATTGGGACTAGGAGCCCAAGGACTTTTAATCCCCCACTGTCCATAAGATGTATATTGTTGTGATGAAACTGCCAGCAATTAATGGAAGTAGCCTACTGCTTTGTGTGAATGATGCTTGAACACATGGAACATTGGGAAATTGCTAACATTGTCCGTATATTCAAAAAGGGTTCCCATTCTGGTGTAAGAAACTAAAGACCAAGGTATCTAATGCCCATTATTAGCAAGATATTTGACTCAATAGCCCACTACCTGACCCAAATATTATTTCATGTCAACAATCTAATAGCCCTCAAACAGCAAGGTTTTTATCAACCAACTTGATGTGCTATATACAACATATTCTTAACCCTTCATTTAACATTTGAAATCATTGTACTCTGTTCATACAGGATTTTTTTAAAGCATTTGACAAAGTTACCGTAGTTATAGTAAAAATTGTGAAACTAGAGTCAATGGGGGTATGTGGTAATCTGATAGGTTTGAAAATTTTCCAGTGTATCAAATCTCTTGCAGACTGTAAAACTCTTCAAATTGACTTTAACAAACTAACACAATGGTGCATTATTAATAAACTCGATTTTTAACTTTGATAAATGTGTTAATATAACATTTTATAGAAAAGAAAGAGAATATAAATTACTACATCTACAATATAATAAATCATTATCATTTATCTCACTAGTTATAAAGGCCTACTTGAAAATGTAAATATTATAATATAATATTGATACATGCATAACATTTAAAACTCACATAAGTAAAGTTGTTTTCAAATTTTGGGACTCGTCAGAAGAACTTGTAAAGATTTTAAGTGCTAAAAATCAATAAGATAATTTACTTATATTACACTTTTGTCAGAAGCAACTTAAAATTTTGTTCTATGATTTAGTCCTCACAATTCAAGAATAATGTTTTACTCATTGAGAAATTTCAAAATTTCTTGAGTCCTTTAACTAGATTTATCAAAGCAGTGTTAAATTACCTGCCTTAATGCTAAGAAAACACTGGGTCTGATGTTAAATTAATCTATAAACTTCAGCTGCCTACAGATCCATAAGTTTTGGGTTCAATCCCCACCACTTCCTGATTTTCTGTGAAGCAGTGAGTCTGAAACAGGGTCAACTCAGCTTCAGGAGAAAAAATGAGGCATTGCTTGAATGTAAATGTAGTGGCTCCATTCTAGAAAACTGAGATTAGCAGCCAGAGGGTTTGTTGTGCTGATCATATGACACCCTCTATCTGCAGAAGTTTGCATTATCTTGGCCAACAGACTGCGGGCGCTCGGTCGATATAGCTCGATTGTGGGATGTTGCCATTGAGTTTTTTTTTAATCGTTATAACTTGAAGGCCCATAAAAATATGTGATGGGCTGATGCTGTCCGCAGACCGTAATTTACCCAAGGCTGAACTAGAGTGTATATTAATATTAGATATATGTTGGTATTTGCTGTGTTGCTATATTTTATAACTTGTATAATTGGACTCTATAAGGCGGTTCTCTGTGAGAATAAATAAATTTAAATATAGATTCTTACACACAAAACCAAACATAAACTAGCTTGTTATGAATGTATTCTATGGAGAACTTATTTTAAATAATGAGTCAAGTTGTTGCTAAATCACTATCATGATAGTTGTTCCCTCCACTGAATCATAATGTTAGAATTGTGTTGTAGCCCACACTAATGATTTGCTTAGTAGATATATGTTTATCAAAATGTTTAATGAGAAATAAATTTAGCCTAAATACCTTATACCCTTATTGTGCTTAATGTCCTTACAGTATTACACTTTTGTACACACTCTGTATACTTATCATGTGATGAAATATAACTTTTCCAACCAAACTCACTGAATAAAAGAATTTCAGTAAATTTGATAACTACCATCAACATTTTCATAATTTGGTTTATATTTGTTGTTTTTGGGTAAGATAATAATAGCCTTTGTTTATTGAAGGTTTCTAAGAATTTCTATCATATAGGCAGGGCCGCATTTAGAAATATGGCGCCCCTAGGCACATGAGCTGCAAGAGCTCCCCCCCCCTCCCCCCTCACAACCCATTCCCACCAAAACATAATATTGTTATTTGTTAATGAACACAAATAATAATATTATTGGCCTATTTATTGCTACTATTTACAGTATATCTCCTATAACTATATGACCACTCTGAAAAATGTTTGTGCTCGTCTATATCTGGCACAGCTTTGCAAACCGCATATAAGTGACTCAATTATAAGCAGACAATGGCCATAGTAGACACAATAGAACTCTAATAATACACTAGCGGTCTATAACAAGCAAACTTCAGCTACAGCTGAGTCTGTGTGTGTTGTTTTAGTGAGAATTATGTTCATTCATGTTGAAGTAAAGGTTTCAGTTTCACATCCAGTGATGTCATACCTCATAAAGGCCGCTGCTGTAAACAGTTTAATCTTTTTAAATGTTGCACTCCTAAAAATCTCGCGCTCTAGGTACGTGCCTAGTCCTCCTAGTGGGTAATGCGGCACTGTATATAGGTAATGTAATTAACTTATTTCTTTAATTTGAATATGCACCTAGAGGTTCATTTATATGTCTACCTGTGATTGGTTCTTCATACCTGTCTATAATGATGGTCCTTAGAAATATAAATGTAATCCAATTTCTCCAAAATCACAAATAGAAACTCTATGTACACATAAAATTGTAAAGGCCCACTATTGGAACTATCTCTTATGAACTAAGGACCCTAATAATTGTGTAGATGAAGCCATAAACCAAATATTCTCAGTGGTTGCCAAGTTGGGGGGAGGGTGGAGCTATGCTTTGAACACAGTTTTTAAATGGAGGGAGAGAGGGGCTCATTGGAAGTAGTTAATTGGTGTGGTGCAGATATGTCAATTGCTTCAAGAAACAGGACTACATAATATAGAGATACATAGACGTAGTTGGGGGTGGAAGGGAGCATCTGCCCACCTCCCCCTAAATCAAGTAAATAAATAAAAATACTTAACTAAAAGTACAAAGAAAATGTATGCGGGGAAAGTTAAGTTTGAATATAATTCGATTTGGAATCCCTGAAATATTGCAATCCATACTACAACAGCCTTTATTAAGTTTTCCTATATGAAACGTGATAGTCCCAAATGTATAAAAGTATTACAGTTTTCAACGAGCATTTGTGAGCATCGTTGAAGGGTTAGAGAGATTATCACTAGAAGGAAATGTCAACATGAAGAAACAGGCATTCCAGCTACATTCAGCTGCCACAAAAGCTCATTTCATCGTTGCTGTCACTCTGATAGTTAATTATTCTTCCTTATTGGAACCGGTGGTAAATGCTCTACAGTATAAAAGCCTGGACCTGCTCCAATGTTCACAGTACATCAAACAAATCCTTGGAGTAATGATAACTCACCACAGTGATGCAGAGCAAGTTGCTACAGAGCTTGTTGAGGATGCCTACAAGATTGCTGAGGAAGTTGGAGTGGAATTGATGGTGTCGAGATCTGTTGGAAAACAGCAACATTACTACAGCCCTCTAGCGTCCAGCTCTTTAGAGTATACTGGAAGAGATTCCTAATAATTCCTTACTTGAACTCTTTAGTGTCTTCATTAGAGCAATGTTTCTCATAAGAACATTCACCTAATTGTTCACTTTTGGCTCTACACACCCTTATTGTGTTGGAGATGGCCATTCAAGACTTCAAGATGAAAGCCAAGCAGTTCTTGAGTTTTTATAAGTTGCAATACTTTGACTATGAAGCTGAGCGATGGTACACCATGGGGAAGGAGAAGAAACTCGGCAAAGAGCAGTTAAAAGAGCTGAACATAGCAGACCTTGTAAGAGAGGCGGAAATCCCTTACCATAAAAAAGGCTCTGCTTATTTCTCTTGCTCAGCCATGTACCACTTGTACCATAGTGTGTTCATTCAGTGCCTTGAGGAGAGTAAAGACCTGGCTATGGTCGACAATGATAGGGGAGTGTCTCATTGGGCTATGCTTACTGAGCGTCCACAGAAAAACTACATTAAAAAGAAAGGAGGAATTTGAGAAGACAGTGCTATAAAGGTTTACAGCAAATCTAAGAAAACTAGTCTTAATTTAGATTTTTCTGTAATTTTGCATCCAATAAAACTTGTTAAGCTTAGATGTTTTTTAAATAAGATGTAAATGGTGTATTCTTTGTAATTTTGCAAAATATACTCACTAACTGGATGAAAGGTACTCCCTGATGTTAATTTTTTATTCAGCTTCCTAGTTTTCAAATGACTGAAGACGTTGACAGATTTTTCTGAGCACTTGCATGGGCATATTTAGGGTGGGGCAGGGGAGGGCGCTTGCCCCCCTAAATTTCTGGAAATGAAAGCAAAGGTAAAGTTAATATGTTGCTTTATTTTAAAACTGCACTACAGGTTGACCGTAAAGTTACCCCCCTGGCTCCTACCTGGAAAAAAATCCTGCCTAAGCCATTGTAGAGATATGAAAGTAAAAAATTACATTTGAAATAATGTAGGGCCTAAGCATACAAATCTGTTATAAATAGATATGTTTCGACTCCCAAAATTTAATTTAGAGGGTAGAACATCCAGATACTAATTTAAGAATCCCAAACATTATACCTGGTGAGGACCAAAGTTCCCCCCTCCCATTTTACAAAGTGGTAAATAATGGTCTGGATTTTAGTTGGTGGGTTTGTCATTAAAGTTTTAAAATGGCTATTATAAGATTCATATTACCAACAAGATTATCCACAATTTGGGTTAGCTCCTTACTTAACATTTTTAATGTCCAAATTGTTTCATGCAGAGAATCTTTTGAGAAAAGACCAAGATATTTGTAAAGTATATCCCTTTGCTTTCGAAGCAATTATTGTCTAGTCAATAATACACAGAGAAAACAATGCAATGCTGTATTCCCCATTACAATAATTAATTGTCAGAAAGTTCTGCTCAATGACCTCAAACAAGCAACTTAATACATCTGCTGGGACTAATTAGTTCTATGACAACTTCATTGTGTTACTACAGAGGGAAATAATATATATTTTTTATCAAAGAAATTAAATTTGAAATAAATGTTTATTTACAGTCAAATAAAACAACTGTAAGTATTTACTTTGTTTTCATCATTTATTTTAGCTACACACAACTTTGTTAATATTGATTTAAGACATTTAGCCATCATGGCCTCAGACATGGTCAATACAGTTTATATGTTGGGCTTTGAATCACGGTTACCTACCTCTTCAAGAGTTTGGTTTGAATCTTGTTGAGGTCAAAATATAGTATTTACAGAAATATGGTAGGGTAGTGTGATCCATGTAAAGTGCTAGTAAAAAACACACAGTAAGAAAGTAGACCAGTAAGATATTGTATAAATCTGTCAACGCAGCCAATATATTTATACATGAACAGCATTGAAATAATTATTAAGAGTTGGGGAGCCCTCAAAGAAAGCCAAAAATGTATCAAAGGAAATTGTGTTGGTTTTCATTTGATAATTAGTATGGTTGAATGGTCGAAGTTGTCATCCTCACATTAGACTGGACAGCCAACGACAAGAAGACTGGGATTCAAATCCTGGTCGGGTGTACTGAGGATTGGATTCCTAAAGGTTTTTCCACTCCCCTTCCATGCAAATGTGAATACATTTCCTATAAATTCAGTCTTCCTCATTTATACTCTATTAGCATAATTATCACATATGCATATAATCCAAACGTATAGTAAAACATTGTTTTGGAAAAATATTTAAAAATTGGTAAATTTAATACGCCCTGGGACCCGGTTGTTTTATGTTCTATAATTAAGATATTATATGGTACTAAAAGTCTAAACAATGAAAATTGTTACCATTATTTGCTTTCTTAAAATTTATTTTGATAATTTTGTTTAAAATAGATTGGTGAAATTTGTTCTACAAAAACAATCTGTAAATAAGCAAGTTAGTATCCATTTATTTGTTGAACTAGCAGAATGAAATATCTATTTAACCTCATCTACCAGATATATGAGATAAATGTAGTCACATTTTCATAAGGAGAGAAAGGGAAATTCCCACTGATAAATTGCATGTAGTAGTAAACCACTTTTAGTGCATCTAACTGAGATTCGAACCTTGACTGCCCTGTAAGCCGTGATCCAATCTATTTGGAGTGTTATGCCTGTGCCTAACCACTGCTGTGAAGTTCATGTTCAAAACAATTAAAGTTTTTAAATCAATAAGTTCAAACACTCCACTTAATAATTATTGGAGTAGTCTTGAGTAACGAAATCAATAAAACATGTGACATCATTTTCATTAGTAAAAGCTTTCTTGTAAGAATTCATTAACCCAGAATTATAGTAAGATCATGCTTAGATAGGCCAGTATTTGACAGTTACAAAATTTGCTGAAGCTATTTAATATATACATACCCAAAGTCATGTGATTTGCAGCTGTCACTTTAGATGGATAGTATCAACACCTTAAAATAACACTAATAATATAGTAAAATGTTGTCAATGTTGACTGTAAAAATAATAATTTTATTTTCAAAAATGTTCTTCCTAGCCCATTCTTACTGTAAAAAATAAAATTGTCAAGCAAGTAATTCATTATTACATTAGATATTACTGTCAAATATGCCTTTCTATTGATCAATTGTTTGGTAAGAAGCACTCACTCATTTCAAGTTTTCTTCAAATACATCACTCACAAAAAGTCCAAGTTTCTTTCATGCTAACAAGTCTCAATATGGATAGCCAAGAAGACATATATTCTACCATCCGCCTTATGTACTACCTTTCTAAAATGTTTGGAATGTACCCCACGCCATGTTTGCCGGACAAATACCAGGTCTCATCTCGAGGCTGGATGATCACGCAGAGCATTATTGGTCGATTTTACACAGCTACCTTGGTGGTCCTAGCACTAGGCTGGTTCACGTATGTCATTACATATAACTTTAAGCACATTTACAGTGACCAAATATACATTGTCACTTTCACCGACATGTCTTCAATTGTATTCATGGTGTTGATCTGTGTGTCAGCTCACATCTCTCTGCTGATGAACAGTGTGAAAATGAAGAGAATTATGTCGATGCTTGATGATGTTAGCAAAGTGGTGCATTTCAAATATGCCCTCAACTACAAACAGACAAAGAAAATCGTGTTTGTTAAACTCTTGATCATGATCATAATCGGGGTCATCTTGTGCGCGATGAAACCCCTAATATCGATGAACAACTGGCACACCACACCAGTAGGTTTTGCTATACATATTGTAGGCATTTTGATTATAATTAATTTTGCAGCATACATGGACCAACTGAAAAAAAGTTTTCAAGTCATGAACCAAGAACTTCTTTCGCTGTTCGGGATTCAGAAAGAATCCACGCTGAACCATTTTTTAATCAATGGCTGCTTTTGTAAAAATGTATTTTTAAAGTCTGATGAGAATAATACTGAGTCTGGTGAGGCAGTAAATGGTTGGATCAGAGCAAATGGACCTTCAATCAAGTTGTACCAAAACAAAAACCAAGTTTCATTTGAAACGCCAACATATCTTGGATTATTGAACACAAAACATTCTCACAATTATGTCAGAAATCGACTGAGAATACTACGGGGAACTCATAACATTCTTGTTGATACTGCAGAAAAACTCAACGAAATCTATGGCTTGCCGCTGTTGATGCAAGTAGCCTCGACTTTTGTTATTGTGACATCCGGTATTTATCTTAGCTTTCTTTGTTTCCTCTACCCTGAGCAACTCATACGTTATTCACATAGCTCAAGAACAACTATCTTCCTTAACTTTATGTGGATATCATTCTCGGGGGTCCAGTTCCTGTCATACATCTTCCACTCCAGTTCGACAGTGAAGGAAGCATCTCGCATGACTCGACTTGTCCAGAAGCTGCTGGTTTTGAAACCATTGCAGCCGGAAGAAAAAGCAGAGCTTCAAATTTTATCCCAACAACTTGGTCATAGGAAGCTCATTTTCTCTCCCTGTGGATTTTTCACCATGGATTTCAACTTCTTGTTCAACTTTATTGGGTCTGCTACCACATTTTTGGTCATTTTGATACAATTTAGTAGCTCTATCAAGAAAACAAGTACAATTGATGGTAATTTCACCATCAATTCTTATTGATTTGATTAAAGTAAAAGAAGGCTTCTTTTTATTGCAGCATCTTGCTACTCGTTTGTGTTATATGCTTCAAAGAGGTTAAACAGGAACACTTACTCATGATATGAAAATACCCTAGCTCTGATAAATCTTGCTCATCTCAGGTTTCCTGTTTTACCTTGTCAATAACTAATATATCATTGTAAATAAATAATTACACAAAATATTCGAAGTTGTTAAACAGAGTGGTTTATAAAAAAGGACCTTAGTTAAATTTGACTGCCACTTTCCAATTTGAAGACTATACATTAAATAGTTTGACATTTTTGTAATCTGGAAAGTAGCCTTCTTCACTAAAAAAGCATAGTGTGTTAAGTACCTAATTTAGCACTTCGTTTTTTAGCCACTCCTTATACCTTATTGGCTGAAAGTTGTGTTTATAAATATTTTCAAAACATGGTTGGCTATAATGTTGAGTGAGAACTACTGCACTAGCATTCACTTGTAAGAATGATGGAATGCTATGAGAGTGAACCTTGAATTTCCAACCGTGTTCGGGTCAGACAAGCGGTAGTCAAGAAAACATTTAGATACCGGGTAGGCCATGATTTCTCTCAAATAATGCACAGAAACTTAGAAAGGTGAGCTTTAGCATAGATTTCACCACATTGTAAAATTTTAGACATAAAAAATGTGTTTAAATATACTTTTAAACTCTTATTGACAAAGTTAAAATGTAATGTATTCCTTGTGTGGTTTTATTCTTGAAAATTTTGAAAATGATCTCACTGATGTTGACAAACTTACACAATTTTTTAAACTCTGGTGAGTCTTTTATTATTTATTATTATTATTATTAATACACGCTATTGTGTAATGGTAGGGTGATTGTGAGATGAAATGGAGGATCTACGATCTAACGTGGGCTTCGAACCAAGGTGGAGGCCTGGTATTCCACACCTTTACAAGTTGTGATTAAAACACGTCTTGTCAGAGATGAAGGAAGGATTTGTCAATCAGATAAATATGTGCCGGGACCAAGGTTTGAACCCTGGCCCCCCAGCACAGAGGTCTAACACCTTACCCCTATACCACCAGGTCACTGTCTTAATCTTGATTATTTTACTAACATTTCATCAAACCCATTGTAGTTATAGTTCAAATTGCATATTAAGCTTTCATCAAAGCATAACTATATATTTATATGTATATATATAATTTTTTTATGATTTTCAATCAAATAATTCACTTATTACTAGTAAATGTTTGTATTAATTGAATTTTTAATATTTATGATTACCATTATATTATGTGCAGCAAAATGAGATCAATTATTTAAAAATGAATTTGTTGCTATTTTAATTCAAGGTCTTGATTTAAGAGTTCAAAGACTTTTTTTATATTCTTCAACATCATTAAAAAAAATGACATGCCAATTGTTTTTAAATTTTTAACCAGTGTGTGTACTGTAGTACCGGTATGTTCTAATATGTAATAAAATAATCAAATACAAGTCATACTGGTCTTAAAAAATGTCTAAGTAAAAAATATTATTGACTAAAATAGTTTCATCTTCCCATTCTTATAGGCAATCAGACACCTTAGCTCAGTCGGTAGCATGTCTGCCTACTGAGCTAAGGGTCTCGGGTTTGATTTCTGGCATGGCTGAAAAATGTATAATTGGTAAAATGAGGGTTTAACCTTTCACAGTGACAGATTGATGGCCGGGGACTGTATGTTTTGACTGTCTTAGTCTTAAATTAGATTAAAAGTATAGACACATTTTAGCGGTAAAAGCACTAAAAATTAAAAGTCAACAAAATAGGTTGTTTTATTAAATGTTCATGTTAATTATGGTTTGGTTGAATTTTAAGGAGTTTTATATTTGTGAAATAAAGTTATAAATGACTGTTTCTGTGATAAACAACTTTATGAGCAAATTAAGAGTGATTTATAATTAAACCAAAAATCTATAAATAGGGATACTTTGTTAGATTTAACGTTTTTTAATACTGGTATTCCTATACTACCTATGGAAACATGTTCAAAGCGCTTAGTATTGGTATTTCTTAGTACTTTCCCATTGTAAGACCACGAGCCAATCACAAGATGAAGTACCAAAAATTGACCTGCCCTGCAAATTCCCCTCTTACCTTTCCCCCTTCCTCCACCACCGAGCCCTATCAAATCAGCTTGTGAGGGTGTCTACTACCTAGCGAGGACAATCACTGCCTTCTTCTGGTGACTATTTGATTGTATACATTTTTGCTTCACATGCTCACATCATTATTTTAAAACTGACACAGTGAAGAAACATGCGAGCACGTTACAGAGAAATCATAGGACGCAGGGGTCGCTGGCTGTAGCAAACAACAAAGCACAATTTTAGAAACAAGGCAGAGGGCGAAGAAAGCCAAGACAGAAAAGACTGCCTTCATAAGCAATACTGTAAAATGTGTTTAAAAGCAAACATTCTTCTACAAAAACTTGATCTCCTTACTGTACACCAGTATTTGAAAACATAAGTTGTCTTTATATGCTTGTCCATTTACTACACAATGCTATTTTTTTATATATAAATGCTACAAAATGCGATCTTTCAAAACCCAACCATTTTTACAAATAATAGATGCTTAAAAGCAGTGTGTCTAATTATAAGGCATATGAATCTACGCCAGACCTTGCAAGCCGATATTGGAAAAATATGACTTTAATAAAAAATTTAACCAGGCCACAGGCTGGAAACAGTAATGGATGTGAAAAAAATTTATTTTGGGCAAACTATAATAATTTCTCTCGGGCTCCAATGAAAGTTCATCATATGGACACTCAGACTTAACCAGCTCCAAACACCCTCATTTCTTCTGGATGTCATTATGGTTAGTATCGGTTGGTTGTCCTGCTTTGGATGAGAAAAATACATCCGCCATCTGCATGACCATTCCCAATCTTACACTCTGTCCCTGTTTGTTCATGCAGCATAAGTGGTTTTTTTACATACTATTTTGGAAATTTTTGGTGTGATACTTTATATTCAATGTAATTATAAAAATATTGTAGTGTCATATTTATTTTAATAAAATAAAGAAGTATTTGTCTTTATTGCGTTGGCAACAGCCACAAAAATATATTTCTGTAATATTCAATTTGTATAAAATTATTTTTCACCTGATAGTTCTGATATAAAGTGTGAAGTTGAATAAAAGTAGTCAGGAAAAGTTCATCATATGGTTTAAGTATAGGATTATCAATGAGGATCAATGGAAGTAAACACAATTTTAAAAATATTACTAAATTTATTTATTTTAACATATAATATAAATGTGATATATAATATTCACTGCATGGTAATTAATGACAAGAATAAGACTTTTAGTTGATGTAAAAATCAATAACAATAACAAATCATAAAAATTGGTGATGGCATCAGTGAGTAGACTTTAAAAATACTATGAGCAAAAAATTAACATTTTTATTTATTTATTTACAAGATTTATAAGCAAAAATTGTTTGACTTTATCCTTTGTTTATAAATCAGCACATGAACCAAAGCTCTAAAGTAAACTAATTTGCTGGCACTTGATCAGCTTGCAATTGGGGAAAAATAGAGCCAATATTCAGTATGCAACATGGTTTGAAAAATGTTTCACAAGTTTAGCAAGTGGTCACTTGAAGGTTTAAGTGGGAGTGTTGATGACCACAGGTACTCCTAACATAAGGCTTTTCAAATGGGTGTGAAGGATTCCTTAATATTAGGGGTAAAAACCTAAAGCGTACTTCACATGACCATCCTGTCAAATTCATGCCAAGCATAAGGTGAAGCAAACTTCACAAGGGCACTCCATCAATATTATGTGAAGCACCAGCTGAAGTGCACTCCTTATGTCTCTGAATTTGATGCAAACTCATTGTATGACACTCCCAGATTGAGTTCACTCATTTAACAAAACCTATTAAGCCGAGTGTTTAATGTTCAATAATGACTTTACTCCCTAGTAAATACTATTAGAACTAAAATGAACTAACAAAAAATGACATAAAATTAGTTCTTTGGTTGATTTATTTTAATTTTCATTGTTTTTATATATATATTTAGAAACAGTGATTTAAAAAAAAGCTTTTATGTGCTGCATTCCAATGAATAAATCTTTCAAAAATATATTCAAGATTCATTTCATAAATGGAATTCATTATTTATCTAAAAAATAAGTTAATGAATATGATAATAAAACCAACTATGTAAAAAGTAAACTTAAACACATATGTTATGAATCAATATTTCATTTTGCAATAAATTACAATAATTTTTATTACTCACAGCTTTGGCATTCAGACTTATTAGTCTTTATTTTATTTTTTATTTTATAATCAAATCATTCATTCATTTCCATTTTAGTTAAATTCGGTATATGCTAGTTACAACAAAAAATACACAAAATAATGGTTAACATTAGTAACTCACAGAATACTATTTAATCCTGATCAGATAATTCTAAACTATATAGTTAAATTTTGATGAGCCACAAACATGTAATTAATACACACAATATAAAAGTGATTGGTATCAAAACATGAAACAAAACAACTTAACACAAAGCAACAAACATTAATTTTTAAAAAACAATATAAATGCTTGAATTTTAAGTACAATACAATTGTTGGTCCTTCAAGTTTGCTGTAAAAGAGCTAGGAATGAGCTGAGAGATTATTTTTATTGTAAAAGGACGGAATCAGTTGAGGAATTTATGAACTTGTTTATTTTGTTACTAAAGGTAAAATCTGTTCTAAATATGATTTTTTATCTGCATAGACTTTTAGATGACGAGCCTGCGAACACCACACTCACAACAGAACTTCGCCACATTGAGCGGGTATTTGTGGCCGCACTCATGACAGAACTTGGACATCTTTGAGAGAGGTGGCTGGTTTACAATCAGCGGGGAAAGGTGAGGGGGGCTCTTAGCTCTGCGGCGGACCATCTGAAAATACAAATCATTACAGAAGGCAGTCAATAAAGGACACTAAAAAAGGGGTGTCTACTAGCCCTAGCCCATGTTCAAAAGAAATGGGCATCTGGGATGAAACAAGAGTCCCTAGTCACAGGTTGTTGGTGTGGTCAGAGTACTGACCTGAACAGAGCAGAGTTGGGGCAGAGAAGAGTCAGAACTGCTGGAACTGGGACAGCATCGGTCCAAGTCTATCACTGAACCCTCTAAGTTGTTATCCTCTGTGAGTAGCTCAGAACTTTGAGAGGTTCCTGCGTTGGGTGACTTGCGGTTTAGGCTGGAGCAAGCAACACCATACAAGGAATCTCAGATTTGGTGATGTGATGGATAAAGGATGACAAAGGTGTTTGTTTGCAGAGAGAATGGTATCATCTCTCCTAAGTACATGAGATTCGAATTTCCAGTTCAGAGTCAGACACACTAAACCTACAAGTAGCCCTATCATCAGTGCATATGAATACGAGTAAAACACTGTCATACACAATAATCCTGCTGCCAACTCACCTCCGCTTATTTCCCTCAAATACAAACAATAAAACCTAAACATCTACTGACCTACTGTAAGCAGAGTCTGCAGATATCTTGCTCCCATAAGAACGCAAGTTGTTGACCAAACTGTCAGGTGAGGACAGCTCCTCATCCCTGGAGGTAGGTTGCCCAGTCAGAGCTCTTCTGACCCCGCCCCGGGTCCTCAGTCTTGCTCTACTGTCTTCAAGTGGTGTCGGGACCGGCTTAGGGCTGGGCAGTGGACTGGAAAACAAGGAGGAGGAAGGATATGATGACAGGCAGGGTAAATTGTCCTCATGGTCTTTGCTTCGATCCACTGCATCGAGGACTGAGGTGTCCGCAGAGTGATAAAGAGAAACGGATTGCTGGAGGGACAAAGCTGCTTGCTGGATTTTGGCCCGATATCGGTTTCGTCGACCAATGTCATTTGGCGAAGGAGTAGAGCATAAGTTTAGTAGCTCTTCAAAGCTGGTAACATCTGAACTGGCAGCATTGTCGTTGCCAGGCATCTTCTCAATGGGAAACAGTCCGGCATTGTCAGTGCTATTGCGACGCTTGTCAGCAGTGAAGAGGTTGGAAGCTTGTCCAGCGACCACTAGATCCTCCAGACCCAGGTCAGCGTCAGAGATGTATCGCTGTGGTGGTGGCGTCTTTGTAGTGTTGTTGTACCTAGCAAAGGCTGATATGGGTGAGGTGGAGAGGGGAGAGGAAAGGAGGGGGGTGGGGCGGACTAGCTTCGGGGCCAGCGCAGGCATGTTCTGCGGTTCAGATACTGACAGTAGCTCCATCATTTGGCGCTCAGCAAACACATACGGGTCATATCTGTCTGAGCTGGGACTGAGGAGAAAAGAAAAGGTAAACAATTTTTAATTTAATGATACATTATGAACACATTTTTCAACATATGATTAGAGTCCTGCACATATATGAATATCAACAATTATAGCAAGACAGACTGAGGATAATGCAACAAATAATTTACTTAAATTTTATTAATTATATAATTTTATTTCTAATACTCCCCTAACAAGTTTGAATAATCAACTAAACGGTTAAGATTATTAATTTTATGGCTTACATTTTAATTATTATTAACTGGGATCGTGCCCACGATTGATATGAAATATTAAAATATCTGCAGATATCTGCTTTGGTGGCCGCATGGTCTAAGGTGCTAGCTACTCTCGCAGTAGACTAGACTGCTGCTGATGATGGAAAAATTAAGGTTTGAAACTCAGTTGGGTGTACTGAGGGTGTTTTTCCCAAAATAATTGTTCACTGTCCCTCCACACAAATGCGGGTACACTTCCTCTAAATATAACCGTCATAATCCCTAAAACCACTAACTTAATTAGTACATAAGCATGTAACCCGAACAGGTAGTAAGAAGCGGTGCTAAATATATATATATATATTTTTTTTTGCAGATGCTTAAATTAGGCGAAAACGACTAAAAGGGATACGGATAGAGGATTTGAAAGAAAAAATACAATTTTAGTCATCCACACAAGGCTTTAATTAAAGAGCTCCCACCTAATAGAATGAGATGGCCAAGGTCCACCTTCAACAATAAAGGACTATCTAGCTTACCAATAGCTGAGCCAGAGGCTCTTTAGCTTGTGGTAAGTCACCTAATACCAGGAAAACATCTAGCACCCACGGTAGGAAAGAGTCACCCTGTCCTGAGGCTTCCTTAACCCACCACATCCGTACCCTTGGTTATTCAAGCCACCAACCCTTGTCAGTTAATAACCCATACCTCAATGAGTTTCTTGGGGAAAACTCCTCGTCACATCTTGGATACAGTGGTTGGAGGAGTCAGCCCCTCCATCTGTAATGGCCAACATTATGGAGGGAGTCGAAAACTAATCCTTAGGGATTACTTTGGTTTCTCAAGGTGTTACCCTGAGTTTCCCAGAAAGGACCTCGTAGAGGTGCCATGACCAGGTATCCTTGCCCGAGGCCAGGTACACACTACCAACTGCTTAATATGTGGCTGACCGGGCCCCTCACCTTCCTCCACCCCCACATAAATTACCTTCCAGAGGTTTGGACTCTCATCCAGGTGATTCGACGGACATTTTCTGGGGGCCCCTTGTAAGAATTTTATTGGCATGATTTACTCTGGATTAGGCAGAGTGATATTCCGACATCAACTCACTGGATGAGCTTAAAGGTCAAATGCAGACATCACAAGAGCCCAGGACAACCAGCAGTCCCAATGAGCAATCCAACATCTGCCCCGCGTTATCCCCAATGAGGCGAATGAGAAGTGAAATTTCCACGCCATGTAAAGCTTGAGAAATTAGGTTGCTCAAATGAACATTTAAAGCAACAACACACTGGTTGAACAAGCTTATTCAAAACATGTTCTGTACACTTTGACTAGTCAGTTACAACTAACAAAAAAGTAAATTATGAAAATTGTTCAAAGTGAAAATGTAAAACCAAATTTGACAATCCTTTTGTCTGACAAGTTGCAGAAAGATTGGTTGGGTATCTGAGCTCACTGAACTTTCGGAAAGCTTTCAATAATACGCAGGAAATATCATCTTATAGCCCACTTATGCCGCAAGGAAAAAGTTTATTTTACTGTGAGAGCTTGCAAACCCAAATTTGTCACACTTGTATAGCCAATTCGCCACTTGTGGTGATTGGCGACAGGGTTGCCCACCCTGGCTCTAACTATAATATGTGATGAAAAATTTCAGGTATTGGCTCCTTACTTTGGATAGTGAAATCTAGTTTTAGAGTTGGCCATCATCAAATCATGTCAGCAAATCAAGGAACAGGCAAGTAAACCTTACTTAAGTGAAGGTAGAAGAGAAACATTTGGAAAACTTAACCTTTAGTGGAGACAGTTCGAGATTAAACCAACTCCTTTTAGGTTAAGTCTGGTATAGTATCAGTACATCCAACAATACTAGCATAGCTTAAAGATAACAACTAGCCCTAGTGCCAGAGAGTGTACTGACTTAATACAAGAGTGAATATATACTAGATTATTTAGACTACCTGTAACCACTCAATCAGACCTACAAATTAATTTTACCTCAAGTTACCAAAATCATAATTATCATCATCAACTGTTTCCAGCCTGTGACCGGGTCAGTTTAGTAAAATGCCTACATCGTCCTTTATCCTCCCACCACTTTTCCTCCTTTAATTTCTTCCATTCTTCTCCTCTCACTTAAAACAATTTCTGTTATCTGCTCCTTCCATCTCTTTATTGGCTTCCCCTGCGATCTTTTTCCCACATACTTAATTTCGAACATTTTCTTCGACATCCTTTCTTTTTACATCCTCAATATATATATGCCCATACCATCCCATGTATTCCCTGTACCCCTACTCTTTCCCGGATAACTTTATTCCTAATCTTGTTTCTCTTTGTGACAGCTAACATGCTCCTCAGAAACTTCATACCCATGGCCTCCACTTTCATAGTCTCTCTTACATTTAATGTCCATGTCTCTGCTACATATGTAACAATAGGTACAAAGTTTACCCTGTACAATATTGCCTTACACTTCAAGGATACCTATCTTCTCCATAAAAGTCTCTTACGCACCTATAGAACAACTCTACCTTCTGTACTCTTCTCATTAAATGGTTTTTACGTCCACCTTTCTCCTCAATCACGCTTCTGAGATATTTTACGTTTTGTACTTTTCTCAGCTCTTTTCTATCCAATCTTATAGCTTTATTAGGCCTTAGCCTATTCCTTGTCATTACCATCACTTCACACTTTGCCATGCTAAATTTCATTCCACACTCTTTTACATCCTCATTCCTTTCTTGTAATTGTTCCTGTACTTCCTCTTTCTTCTCGCCCCACACCAACAAGTCATCAGCAAACATCATGGCTTTCATTTTTTCCTCGAGTTTTCCTGTCACTTTGTTCATGACCATTACAAATAGTAATGGTGAAAGGACACTCCCCTGCTTCATTCCATTTTTTTATTTGTAACCACTTGGTCCTTCCACTCTCTATCCTAACACAACTCCTGTTATCCTCATACATGCTTTTCACTCTCTGTGAGGAATGCCAGGTCTCTACCGTGGTTTGGATTCCACCTTAAACTGTAGGTCCTTCATTTCATCTCACAATCACCCTACCATTATACATTAGCGTATGTGTGTATAACCCGAATGGGTAGTAAGACGCTGTGCTAATAATAATAATAATAATAATAATAATAATAATAATAATTTTCACTCTCATTACCATTCCTCTTTCCACTTTGGCCTCCTCCATCGCTTTTCATACTTTATTTCTATCCATACTATCATATGCCTTCTTTACATCCATAAATATCATTACCAAGTCTTTCCCATCTTCATATCTTCTTTCCATTAGCTGCCGTATGGCAAAGATTAAGTCTATTGTAGACTTATGTTCCCCAAATGCATGCTGTTTCTCTCTCCACCTTCCTTTCATTGTATTTCTTATTATCTTTTCCAGAATCTTCTCATATATTTTTGTACAGTGGCACATCAGCGTTATCCCCCTATAACTTTTACACCTCTTCCTGTCTCCTTTCTTAAAAATTGGTATTATAACTCCTTTTTACAATCTTCCAGTACCTTGTTCTAGTTCCAAACCCCTGTCAGCACACTGTATAACCAGTGTGTACCTATTTCACCTGCTGCCCTTATCATTTCTACAGTCAGTTCGTTCACACCCGATGCTTTTCCTTATTTCATCCTATTTAATGTGTCCTCCACCTCTTTCCTCCTCTTCTTCTATTTTTTCCTGCTCCAGTCTTTCACTCTCATTTATTTCCTCTTTCGGGATGAACATTTTCTCAAAATATATCATCCATAGTTCCTTTTCGTCCCCTTCTGTATTCAACATTCTTCCTTCTTCATATATTATTCTAACTTCTTGTTTGTTCTCTCTCCTCCTGTTTCTTACTTGGCTATATAACACCTTCTTACTTCCTCCCACGTCCCGTTCCATTATTTCTGTCTATTTTTGCATCCAATCCTTCCTGGCTTCCCATAAAACTCGCTTCACTCTTTTCTTTTTCTCCCTATATTCTTCCTCTGTTTCCTCATTCCTATTCTTAAAACTCCTTCTGAATGCTTTATTTTTCTTCTTCTACTGCTTCCTTCACCCTGTCGTTACACCAGGGTGTCTCCTTCCACTTGTCCTCTCACATACCTCCTCTGCCGCTCCCACCAGACTGTTCATGAACCTTTCCTATTCAACCTCTACACTTTGCATCGCATCCTTGGGTATTAAGATTTTTACCTTTCTTAGGTACAGCTCTATTTTCTCTTAATTTTTTAGCCTCCACAACCTTTTTCTTCTTTAATATCTTCCTACCTTTCTCATACATTCTAATCCCTTTAGGTATGCCACCAACTACCTGTGGTCACTATCTAAGGACACACTTGGTATTTCCTTGATGTTTAAGGTCTGTCTCACTCGGGTGAACTGGGGGTGGTTTTTCCTAGATGGTTTCCCACTCTCCCTCCACGCAAATGCAGGTTCTCTTCCTCTATAATCAACCTTCTCAACTCCTAGCCCATTATCATATAACCCGAATGGGTAGTAAGATGTGGTGCTAAGAATTATTGTTATTATTATTATTATTTAAGGTCTACCTTTTCATTTCTTCGTCCATGATAAAGTAGTCTATCAGTGACTTTTGCTCCCCATCCCAACTGTATCTAGGGATATTATGACTTTCTCTTTCCTTCTTATACCAGCCATTTGCCACTTTCATTTTATTTCTTGCACATAGCTCCAACAGCCTTCTACCATCCTTGTTTATCTTTCCACACCCTTCTTTCCCTAACACCCCCTCAAACCTTACTTTTGCATTCATATTGCCCATTACTATCTTATACTCATTTCCCATATGCCTTTCTAGGTCTTCCTCAAACTTGTCTTTTCTTCTGCTAGGTACCCCACTTGTGGGGCATACACTTGTATCACCCCCATCGTTTTTCCTCTCTCAGTAATTGTCATCTTCATTATTCTATCGTTCATTCCTACTACCTCCGCCTATAGCCCTTTTCTCATTACGAAGCCTATTCTGTTTCTCCTCCCTTCATCACACCCATGCAATGTAAAATGAAGTCATATTTCTTACTTCTTTCATGATGCTCCCTCTCCACTTGGTCTCGCTCAGCCCAGGACATTCACTTTTCTCTCGTTCATCAAATCTACAATCTCTTACACTCTTCCAGTTATAAAAATGAAGTGTTAAATAAATGTCAGCATTAGACTTTTGGTAGAGTATGTTACATAGCAAGCTAACTCAAGGATGGCTTAAGGGCTGGGCGAACCGAGCGGATGCCCAGGGCACCTGCTAGCGAAGGGCCCAAAGAGACCACGACCTTACGTAGCCTGGGTGTGATAAGATAATATTATTATTATTATTATTATTATTATTATTATTATTATTATTAGCACCGCGTCTTACTACCCGTTCGGGTTATACGCACTTACGCTAATGTGTAATGGTAGGGTGATTGTGAGATGAAATGAAGGACCTACAGTTTAACGTGGAATCCGAACCACGGTGGAGGCCTGGTATTCCCCACATTCACAAGATGTCTTGTCAGAGGTGAAGGAAGGGTTTGGTAATCAGATAAATCTTTGCCGGGACCGAGGATTGAACCCCGGCCACCAGCATAGAAGTCTGACACCTTACCCCTAGACCGCCAGGTCACCAAGATAATAATAGTTTTGGTTATTATTTTCCTATCACATCCAAGTTACATAATGTTTGGATCTGTTAGGTTTGGGAATTATTCTCATATTTTCTTGTTATTATCTGGTTGGTTATATAAAAGGGTGATAAAAAGTAATTCCGCCTGGATGCAAAATTTACCTTGGGCCGCTCCTGAGCTAACTAAGTATGTAAATAAGTAAATACAGTCACCGAAATAATAGGTTACAACTGAGATTTTGAGAAAGTAAATTATCAAAGGTGTATAGATACTTCCTAGTGGCAAAGGAGTTTTGTCATTTCTGAGTAGCGTTGGTAACCAGTCGACACTAGCATCTTGACACACTTGGCCACAGTGCATTAGCAAAATAAATACAAAACAAGAATTACAAAAATAATATATCAAATTTGCTTTTGTAGTCATAAGATTGTAACAACTCACCAAATAAAGAGTTATTAAATAACTATCCCTAACATATATAGGATGTTTAAAATCATTTCCTAAGAAACTCACAAAAATATGTTTTTCTAGCCACAAACAAAGATTACAAAGTAAGGTTAACTTTTTGTCTTTTCACATCTAGAAGGAGAAATCAAGCAAAGTGTTCTTGTGTAAATAAAGATGAAATTGACAAAAAATTATGTTACTAGTCAAATGAAAGGCAGTGCAAATACAGCTCATGCTTGTGTGTGAATGTTTTAGAATAAAGTATGTGCCAAGACATAGGTTTGAAGAGTGCACAAGTACACACAAATCACAGTGCTAAATAAAGCAACAATATAGCCAATCTACTCACTGTGAACCGTTGAGAATGACAGTGAAATTGGGCAGACTGGGGGTGGTATAGTTACCCCTTAAGACTCGGGGGAACCTGGACCTAACAGGGAACATCAAAAAGAACAACTCACCAAGAAGTCGGATATATAGATTGAAGGGCTCCAGAGAGTTTGCCCAAATTATATTTTGATTGCATACAACTTCCTCATGGGGTAAAAACTATGTCCTGAATAATGTTTGGCTTAAAAATTAATATGTGGAATAGATGTACATGAAGATTAAACAAAAAATATTGGGTTTAGGTAAGTTAGGTTTCTAGGAACGTAACATAATTGCGCTAAACAATTGAGTAGGGGTACTAGTGGCTGGAATAGTAAGTAGCTATATAATAAACCTCAAATCCCTAGTACACTGCTTATTTACATAACACTAAGTGTAAATTTTCTACTTAGGTAGGATTTGAACTAAAGTGTATTTTGTCAATGTTTTCAGAAAAAAACCACAAACAATATTGACAGGGGACAGTATATTGTGGTAAGACAAAGTTTCCAACCTTGTTTTGGAAGTGTTCAAGGGAGGAAGCCTGTGAGGGAGAGGGTTCCTTCTCAGTTCTTTCTTGCGGCCATGCTGGGGTTGCTGCGAGAAAAGGTAGCCAGGTGCAGTCTTAGCTTGCTGCTCACAGAAGCTAAGCGGAGGTATCCTGGAGACCATACCATCCCAAGACAAAGGCAAAGATGATCCGTGTTTCTTTCTAGACAGTGGCACCAGTTTCCTCGGGTGTGGTGAGGATAATAGAATTGCATGGTCTTGATCATTTTCCTTAGACCAGACAGAGCTTTGGTCATCAAACTCACTATGGCTTGGAAAGTGAAACTCTTTTGATTTTGAATGACCGTTATTAGTTTCTGTTCCACTAGCGCAACCATCACCAAACAGGGGACTTGATTCTTGGTCTCCCGAACAAACGCCTTTTGTTTCTGCTGCACTGGCAGGTATGCAAGAATGTGTTTCTTGAGGATTAGCTGATTCACTTTTATCTGAAGTTAGTTCTGTGCTGGAACGCAAGTTGATGTCACCGCTATTTTCGTGGGAGAAGGGCTCTGACCCTCTGGGGGACAAGTGGAGGTAATGAATTATGATCTCTGCTGTCCTTTCGAGAGCCAAGATTTTGGTGGCAGTTCTTGCATCAAGAGCATCCTGTCTTAGCAGCTCCTGTAAGTCATGAAGAGCCATCTGGAACTCGTTGACTATCTTCTTAGCCAAGTTCATGGACATATCTCCCAGCCCACATGCATAGTAACTGTCTGCCGAGGAAGAGGGCCGGAGTGTGTTAAATGTCTGGTGAATCAGCGATTTCATTGTCAAGTTTCGGTGACTGATCCTGTCTCCATTGTTTTGATTGGACGCTCTTGTATCTGTATCAGAACTATCATCACCATCACAACTTGGTGTGTCACTTCCATTTGTTCCTTGACTGTTTACTGACTTTGCAGTTTCATATTTCTCAATATCGACAACTAAGTTCGGAACAACATTTTCCCCTTCGGCGAGTTTTCTAACCCCCTCATTTAAAATACAACTCTTGTTTGAATCAGATAAATTTATATGACATAACTTTGCTTCATTCTTACTCATGACTTCAGAGGCTTCATGCTCTGGTAGCTGTAATTTATTGGGAATGATAAAAACTTCACTGGTAATAGGATTATCACTGTTATAAGTGCGTTCTGACATTTGACCTAAGTTTTCTTTAGAAATACAGGTTGTACTTTCATGAACAACTGTCGTCAAATTCAATAATAGTGTAGATTCACAGCTTAGATCTTTCTCTAAAGAAGCACACTTACTCGACGAATTAACAGCACTCATAGTGAAAATATCATTTTTATTATTGATATTATTGACATTATTATCATAGTTATTTTTATCAGATGTTTCAGCATATTTTGAATTTGCCTCTAATGAGTGTTGTTTTATGTTGTGGTCTGTGAGAAACATCATAGACCCATATTTGCAACTGTCATCATCGCTCAACGAATAGTCGACAAAGTTGTTGAATTTGTAATTCAGATCTTTCAACGAAAAAGCAGCATTGGAAACTTCTGTCTCAAACTTGCGCCGTTTGCAAACAGGCGGATTGGCGGAGTTAGGGCAGGACCTGCTAAGAATTGGAGCCATCTTTTTCTGTCTATTATATTTACTGTGTATGTTCAGAGGAACAGCTCTTGGGTTTTGTTTGAAGTTTTGAAACAGTCTGTCACATTTTCTTGTGGAGTCTTGAGAAACATTCTGGAATACATAACACTGTTTTTCATCTAATGACTGCCTTTCAAATATGTGATGGCTAGTTTCACTAACAAGACCAGATAAAACACTTTTTAACCCATTTATTCCTGGTTTAGCTCCTCCCTCATTTATCAAATTACCAACTTCTTCTTTAATTTCATTCTCTTTTTCAATAGTATTTGTGTGGGCCAGCATGTTACTTGAGTCTTTAAATAAACTGTTAGAATATTTTTGTCTACAAGTTGCAGAATTATCGAGAACATTCAAAACTACTTTTATACTCTTTTCGCACAAGCCGCCATTATTTTTTAGTGGTGTGCTAGTGCGTGGACCTAAATTGTTTAAGAACCCTTCCAGACTCACAGGCTCTGAACTCAATAAGTCAACACATTCCTTATTGGCATTCTTCAAAAGATTATTAGTATTCAAAATGTTAAGATTTGGGTCAGCATCCCCAACAAAAGAAATTTCTTTTGATGTGTTTAAAGAACTGCCATCATTTTCATAAAGATTGTGTTTCCTGTGGCTGTCGTCTTGGCTGACCTTTATAATATGGCTTTCCGAGAGTGAATCTAATGTGGAATCTTCAACACCTTCAAGGTCAAATAGGAATGTTTTGCTTGAATGGTTGCATGATATATCTGGTTTAGCTCTCTCTGTCACATCATTTGACTTGGTTTTAAGGTAAAGCCCTTCACTTACAAACGAGTTCAAAATCAAACAATTTTTATTGATATTGTCTTGTTTGGTATCATTTATGCTGTAGGTTTTATTGCAACATGAGTTGATATCTTTAACTCTAGGGATCAAAATCTGAAATGTGGTATTAATGTTGTTTAGCCCCTTATCAAAATCGGGATTTGTTAAATTAACTAATGAGCGTTCTTGAGTTTTTCCGTAATTGTAGTCATTTTTGGCCTTGTGTTGTAGACTTGAATTACTCTCCAAAGAAAAATAATCCACAGTTTCTTTATGTAAAATATTGTCATATTTTGAATTACTCTCATTGTTTACTGGAAGTTCCACACAAATCACAGGAGCTGTCCCTCTACTGTCAGCCTCACACATATTTTCAGCAGGAAAAACATCTAATTTGGAAATAGCCATTGGTTCCTTTTCAAAGGGAGTATGGCCATCTAAGTCTTTGCAACCATTCTCAATTAAGTCAATATCATCAAGTTTTTTATGATTTATAGTTTGACAATCTATCATTTGAACAGGCAAATTATTCATAATAGGTTCCAGCACTATGTTGGTATGTTGGACCAATGTGTCTAGATGATTAATTCCAGGGACTGTCTCTTGCAAAGCTTTGGCACTATTGTGTGCAATGTCTACCCAGCTCAACCACCTCGTCTCCTCTTTCAACTCAGATATGACAACCTTACAGTCCAAAACTTCTGCTAAATGTGACCCTCTGGCTGTTTGTTGTACTGGCATGTCCTTACATGAGACCATTTGGTCCCTGGATGTGTGTATGGAGCATGGGGAGACTGTCATATCAAGTAGTGCCTCATTCACTTGTACCTCATTCAACCTCACAGGGTGTGGTTTTCTCAAGTTGACCCTTGAAATTAATGAGCCCTTCTTTGAATGGTTTTCATTTGACTTACTATTCACTTTCTGACAAGTGATGAATACTCCTGAATTTAGGGAAGTAGATTTATTTTTCATACCAAAGGTAATATTATCATTATTATTATTTTGAAAAGTTTTCATAGGGGTCAGTTTCAAAGTCACGCCATCATGTGAATTGCAGGAGGATAGTGCACACATCTGAATGCCAGCGTCCTGTTTTGTCTCAGTGCATCTGCCACCATCCATCGCTGACTTTGACCCTGTGTATCTCAGGGTGGAGTTCTGAGAACTTTTGACCATTCTTGAGGGTACCTCATGGGTTTGAGATTTCCTGAGGGATGGAAAAGGAAATACAGGATGAGGAACGGGACTGAAAATTAAGTGAAAGGAGTCAATCCAACCTTACAGAGCAGTGATTTAGACTATCTAGTGTACTAAATGAAAAAATTATGTAGATGAGATCATAGCATAGAAATAAATAGGGAAAGTATTTAAAAGAAGCTACTTAGGCCTATTTGCAATGAAAATCTAATTTAAATGTCAAGTTTGTTATTTGCTGTCTTTTCATTGTTTGGTATCTTTTCAAAGAGTTTGGTGAAATGTATATATTTCCACATCAAATCTAGTTTTTCAACTCTATTATCCATTATGGTATCAATATTTGCATTTATCAAAGTAATTCAAGACATTTCTAGTCAAAGATCGATGGTGTGAGCATAGTTATATAAAGTATTGTTCAAATTTTTTCAGGTAGTCTTGCAGTGTGAAATCTTGCATAGCCTTCTAGAGGTATAGTTTCTTTGAAATTGTATTAGTCTCGATATTGGAACACATGTCTATGTTCTATGAGAAAAATATTTAGAAACACTTTCACCTCTAAGAGAGGCTGTCTTAATCTTTCTTAGACTAAATAATTTACTATATTCCAAAATACATGTACATTTTGACATCGCTATTTACAACATGTCTTTCTTTATTTTCCCCCCAGACAACCATTGAAGATGAAGAAAATTTGAACATTTTCTCTTGCAATATAAAGCAACAAGAATATGTTTATGGTTGGCTCATTCATAGTAAATAAAAGCTCTACTGTTAAAAATATGGATGGAAAAACAATAATCAATTTATGACGATTACACTGTTGGTGAGAGTAAAGTCCAAGCTAGATAATGTTTTAATCTAATAATATTCTGTCAACATAAATGAGTTTGAACGATTCTGGTGTCACCAACCAACATTTATGTTTGTCAACAACAAAGGAATTGCTAAAGAGTTGCCAAACTTACTTTGGAACCAGCTTATTATAACTTAGGGTAGCATAACCTGATGATTTTGAAAATGATTGGGTAATTAAATTAAATAACTAACATACTTGAAAATAGGTAAATAAAATTAGTTTCTAGACTTCAATCCAATCTGGTGATTTCCCACCTCCCCCCCCTTTCTTATAGCTTATAAGAGAGAATATATTGTATACTAATAAGCAAAACACAGTGATATTTCAGTCCATTATGACCTTTACCTAAAGAGAGTAAAATACAACACACAATAGTTTTTGAGAATGTGTTGATGTGCCTGGCACAAGTGAATTGGTCAGTTAAGTATCTGGTGTGTGTGTGGCTACTTTCCACTTTTTTACCCCAAAGACTCCACTTGAGAACATATATATTTCAAAGAGACTTGTTTGTGTGGTGATCCATAGAGGATGTTTCGATTTAAACTCTCTAAAACTTGTGCAGATGTGTCAGTTCAATTGATTTATTAAATGTAGAGCAATATAAACTGGTTAATTCGAAGCCGAGGTGACCACTAGAAAAATTCGAATTAGCTAAGTTTTTATTTGGACAAGAAAAATAACTTCAAACATCAATTCAGTGAAGTAAAATACAGTAGTGTATATTTATCATTTTATTCTTAGATTTTCCATGGCAATATGTAGTACAGTATTGAATACTGTATTTACAGTGTTTTTTAAAATCTAGAAAGTTTTCATTGTTTTTTGGAGTTAATACTCTTGAGTTGTAGTAAACTCTTCTAATTTATTGAGCACCTGGAAAATAGAGGGGCTTACATTAATGTTGTCCCTCAATAAACTATCTCAACTCTTCAATGTGGTCCATGGCTTGTGTATATGTTGGGATCGGCTTCTCTGGAAGTTCCATCTGTTCCCCTTCTTCATTTGAAGATGCATTATCATTTCTATTGTTCATAACATCTGCCAAAATTTCTGCATCTGTCAGTTCACCATAAATTGCTAAGTTCTCGTCCAAGTTCACAAAAATCCTCATAATAAACACCTGCATCATGTCCAACATATTCACAGTTGTACACAGCAAGTACCATCTCCTCAAACGCTTCATTATGCTCTTCACCATCATTGTAGCAGATACCTCTTTTTTGAAAGCAGTTGGCGATAGTGTTTTGTGTCACTTAATTCCACGCCCTGTTAGTCTGTTAAACATTCGGGCAACTTGGAGAATGTCAATTTTAACCTTACCATTCTGACCAATGTAAGCACCCGAAAGAATGTTCTGGGAGATTTCAGGATTTTTTTCATCATCTTAGAGGTAGTTTTATTTCAAATAAAACAAAATAAGTTTGAATTACATAAGCTTTTTTAACATTGTTTTAATAGAAGTTTCAAGGGACTGAGCAAAAAATTCAAATCAAACACGTGTTTGAATTATCCAAGTTTGACTGTATTTGAAATGAGAAACAATTTTAGTTGTGGTAAATATAATACAGTTAAAAGTATGAAGTTTAACCAGACAACTTACTTGTGTAAGGCTGGAGTGGAAAATGTTGAGATAACACACCTCTTCGAGAAACCATCTTTAAGCATACAAGGTCATTGCCATCTTCACCATGTCCTGAGTCCATGTATTTTTTTTGTGTTAGTATTTTGTTTACTTTATGTGTTTTTAATTATTATAGTAATTATTAAAGTTTTAAGGGGATGAGGAAGATGGTTTAAAACAAGTGAGTCCACATTTGTGTAGAGAAGGGATGGGAAACACCACAATGGTAGATAACACGTGGAAAATCACACCTAGTGCACCTGACCAAGATTCAAACCTCGATTCCCCATAACTCTGGCAAGCCAGTATATCGTGAGACTTAGCCTGTGTAATCACCATTACAAGGATGTTATTCAAACCATTTCCGTTCCAAAAGCACTAAAGTGTGTTGGCTACCCCTCTTGCTTTTTACCACAATTTTGCCCAATGCCCTATTCCAAATCATCAAGTGTGAATAAACAATTATGTCTGAGATGATTGTATGGATTTGAATTATCATCAACCTTTAGGAACTACTACCCCTATGCATTCAAAGACACCCTAGTTATACCATGAAGTAGGTTGCACTAGGATAAACAACCCATTTTGAATATAATTATTGCCATTCCACCATGCACACTGTTTCAAGGGTTAAGATTGTCAATCTAAGCTATGGAGGAGGGTACACAAATTCAAGTATAGATAATCATTCCTATCATAAAATACCGCTATTTTGATGGCTATTAGAGATTAAAAAAATTCAAAAACAATAATTTCAAATTTAGGATCCAAGTTTTTTCAAACTATTATGCCAGTGTCCTATTTTTTTAATGGAAAACCTAACAACCAGACCATAGACCAGGGACTCTTAACTGGGGGTATCAATAGCCTCTTGAGGACATGGAACCAAATAATTGGGTTATGAGACTCAATCTCTGAATATTTTTTTTTAATATTAGTTTGTGTTAGATTAAATGTGATTTACCACTTTTCAATACATAAACATGATAACATTCTTACGATTTTCTTTCAGCTGTTACGTTCATAGCTATCCATCTGTAAAGTAAAACCAAACATTTAAAGGAGGATAGAAGGGCACAGCCTGTACACTTACCAGAAACTTGTCGACCTTAAAGTTCACAATTAAAAACATACCAAAACACGTAATTATGAAATTTTCGAGGTACATCAGTCTGCTTCTTCAGCAGAAAAAAGTTTCACCAATGTACTGTACCCTGAAAATTTCATAGTTATGTGTTTTGTTGTGTTTTTAATGGTGAACTTTGAGGTCTACAGTTTTCTGGTAAGTATGTGGGCCTTGCCCTTATATCCTCTTCTAGATATTTGTTCAAAATATCCGTTTGGTGCCATTTTTCCCTAGTAAAGTAAAACCAAGATATTGACATCTTTTGGGAAGTCATAATGGTTCCTATTAGGACTAGTGATGTTGATGTTGTTGTTGATGATGATGATGATGATGATGATGATGATGATGATGATGGTGGTGGTGGTGGTGGTGGTGATGGTGATGGTGATGGTGGTGATGATGATGATGATGATGATGATGGTGTTGATGATAATTTCAATAGCCTGGTGAAGTAGGTTATGGGAGCATACTGGGCAATCTAATGGAGGTCTGAAATCGTAAAAAGGTTATGAACTCCTGCCTTAGGAATTTAATTCACCACTTAACTGAATGTGGTGCATTATAACAAAATCAGAATCATGGGGGGGAGAGAATAGTCTTGACAATTTAGGAAATTTAACCTCTTTCACTTAGCATGTTTTCTAAAATTCAAATTCAATATTCTGATCTAAAAAAAAGTGGAATATACCCTTTTCTAAATGTTATTTTGAGATTGATAAGGCCTACAAAGTTGCAAGAGACAATTTGTAAAGTATACTAGAAATTTAAAAACCACTGCTCAAATAACATACTATTAATTATAAAATGTACATTTTGTTACAAGCTTACAGACTATAGAGCATTGACATGTCGAGCTAGAAATCCTCAGATCAAACCTATTGTGGTGTCACTCTTTGTGAGACACACCGATAAGAACGTACATATTCTAAAACAAGCACAATTAAGTGTTGGCTCAGAGAGTGGGCAAAGTAAGAAAACATTATATCAAGTGTATGTATTACTAAATCTTAGAGATTTAAATCAAACATCTTCTTTCAGTTCTTGAATCCAAATTTGAATCTTTGATTCTTTGGAGAGCAAAATTTTAATAAAAATGAGAACAATGAAAATTAAATAGCAGAAAATGAAGCATTGTTTTGTTTAGGAACTTTCTCTTGCATACAAAATTAATTTCTTGAAAGGTTTGGGGACATTTATTATATATTTACCTGTTTACTCGTCATTTTATAAAGATAAAAGGAATAAGACTTTGGAAAAATAATTATTTTAATACAGTTTTGTACTTATTTAATGTTTTTTTGTCCCATCAAATCTCAAATAAAATCTTTCAGATTTTACCACATGCCATCGAAGGTAGAACCCCTCAAAAATTAAATTACTGGGTATGATCCTAGGTATTCTTACGCCTTTATAAATGGAAGATATTAATATCAGTCACAGATACAAACAACACTGCGAGACATATTTAAAGCTACATCTAGTCACCTCTTGTCCTTGTCAGCAGCTGGGGTAGTCATGTTGCTCCCCGTGCATTGGATCTGGGAAATATTATATGACGCTGACATGTTGTCATCACCCTTACCCTCCAATAAGGGGCTCTCCTTGGGGTAATTGACCTCAACAGGATCACTTGCCTTGACCTTTCTATTGGTTGTGCTCTTCAACCTGCAGTGGGGACCAAACATACTAGATTATACACCGAAGGACTTAGCCCTCATTTATAGCCAGTGGTGGGCTTGAATTTGAATTTGAATTTAAATTTGAATTTGAATTTCACCAGTAGGCAGATACACTATCAAATGAGATAAAAACTCTGGTGCCAATTCTAACAACAAAATATCTAGAGTAAACATTTTGAAGGGGGTGGTGATAAGTGGCAAACTGTATAGTCTAAGGGAACAGGATGAGAAACATGAATATTAATTAAATGTTCTATAAGTAACAAACTAATAAAAGAAGATGAGGAAGGTTATGTTATGAGGAAATGAACCAGAATTTGTCTGGAGAAGATTAAAAAGTACACTGGTAGGGATTGACCCTTGCCCATGGCAGGAATACTAAATGCACATCTGTCAAATTATTTATTTCCACTTACAACTGCAAATCGTTTTGATTGTTTGAATCACAATATATCTGTCATATTTTGTTAGTGAGAAACTTTTTGTTTAGTAGTTGACACCATGTATATTTATTGCTTTAAAGAAAACATTAGTTAGGCTATTTAAAAAATTCTCACCAGAGAAGCAAAGATAATGAAAAGGAAGGTTAGCTCCCAATATATGAAATAACACCACGAATTACACAGGCTACAACTATTTGGGGTACTTACAAGAAAGAAAACAAAGTTCAAGCCCTACTCTTCATTGTATCTTTGTGGTGCACTATGAATGACAAGCATTGCTCATCAAAATTCATCAAGAGTTTGTCACAGTTAAATTGTTTACAAGTTTTGATCTGATTGGGAGTATTCAACACACACTTTCCTAAAAAATGACAATCAAATTTAACCTTGGATAGCAATAACGAACACATTAGCAGGAGTCTCAAGAATAATCACAAAATCCGGTTAGACGCGATATTATTTCAGGTTCCTGGAACTGGGATGGCAACAGGGTTACCTAAATCTGAGGTCAGCTTGTTTTGCCATACAACCATTGAGACACGTTATATATTTATATGTATTAATCAAATTTCTAGCATAATTTTAATATCAATCCACAGGCTGTTACCAAATGTTGGATATAAAATGTGTATTTTAGAATACATACAAACTGGCAAGAAGGCTCAATCATTCAAGTTTGAAAATGGAGCAAAGAGAAAAATAAATAGTATTACACAATTGTACATACTTTAGTCTATTAAAGTTTGGAACCGAATTTAAAATAATCAAACCTCAGTAAACTACCAGTAAATGAATTTTTCTCCAAGGAACAAGTTGTTATTTATCATATAAACCACTTTCCAGATACTCATTTTGAACAAAATATTATAGCTGTTTATTAAAAATTTCGAATCTTGTAAAATTAATCATTAGTAAACTTGGCTTAATTTTATTTTAGGACTAGAATTAAAACTAATAGTTTTCTTCAGAGGATAATCATATATCAAACTTGATCAAAATCCATATAGCTGTTCCTTGGTCCCGGCAAAGATTTATCTGATTACCAAACCCTTCCTTCACCTCTGACAAGACATCTTGTGAATGTGGGGAATGCCAAGCCTCCACCGTGGTTCGGATTCCACGTTAAACTGTAGGTCCTTCATTTCATCTCACAATCACCCTAACATTACACATTAGCGTAAGTGCGTATAACCCAAACGGGTAGTAAGACGCGGAGCTAATAATAATAATAATAATAATAATAACATATATCTGTTTAGTCTGTAGACCCAGATACACACAGAAAGGATTGTAAAACACACATTTTTTAGTTTAAGGACACATAAAGTGTAAAGCTCTACCATATTATTGAAAATATTCATGATTACAAAACTAACTTTATTATATAAAAAAAGGTGAAAGGAGATTTTCCTTAAAGAAATTCTTTCGTTTGTAAAAAAGTAAAAAGCCACACAAAATAAAGAAAAAATTGGCGAGGGAAAGTCCTGCCATGTAAAATCGAGAGAGATGAACAGTTTGACAAGTTTTAGGTGAAGATCGGGTAACTGCCTGCTTACCCTAAGGGTGTCTTCTTGGGCGATGCTGATCTCTGCCTGACGCTGACCCTCTGCGCAATGTTGCGCTTCATGTTGCATGCTGGACTGCTGACACTCTCCTTGGCAGGTTTACGACTGGGCGATACAGCTACCAATAACACTTTACATCACCAATCAATAATATCTCAGAAATACCAAAATACGTAACCCCCGTCTTTTTTTTTAAGTGAAAATCCATAAAAACTTTTATAGTAGGGGTTTCCAAATGTGTTTGTTAAAATGTAAATTCTATAACTAACCATAGTTTTTGTGACGTCTTTCACAAATATATTTTTGGGTTTAAGTAAATATAGATTATTATTCAGAAAATTAAATAGCTTAGAATCAAAAACATGAATTTCCAATACATTTTAAAACACTGTAAATGCAAAATATATTACATACCATAAATGGGTGATATTCAAATATCATTAGAACTTTTTTTTTCTCTCAATTATATATTATTTAAAAAAAAACATAAAATCTTTTTCAAGCTGGACACAAAAATCTTGAGGGCTGCACTTTGGGGTCGCCAACATTCACACACATAAACACACGTGTTTAAGGGAGATGGCCCCCATGTTGCCAACTGTCTAGCATTAAAAATGTTGAATTCAGGTTGAAGCATCATGTAATCAGGGGTGGCCTGAGGTGGGATTGCTTTTTGCCGCCCCCCTATATAACCGGTGGATAATATAGTCCATTTACCACAGGAATGGTGTTAACTGAAAAAAATAATCCCCAAACCTAACATCTTCAAACCTAACCTAGCCTGGGTGTGATGTAAAATAATATGAAGGGGAAACTCCATAAATGTTAACTATACGCTAAACGTTTCACATCGAGATTATACATAAATGGTTAGGTTTTCAAATAAAACTATAAAACCCTATTTTCTAGACATTGTTATATTATATTTTTTACTATAAGTTTAACAAACGCTTTGACAATATAAATGGTAAATGGCAGCCCCTGCATGTAATACCAGAGAGTATACTCCAAGTGTAATCCTAAGAGACAATAGTCCCTCACTCCCTTTCCTCCCTTGTTGAGTCAAAGTACCTTTAACAAAACTAGCACAGTCCTGACCTTGTCTTTTGGCGCTAGTGGTCATGACAGATGGAGTGAAGCTATCAGAGTTGCTTCGAATCACAGGGCTTGGGTCCCTCTCTAGACCACCGCTATTCTTGCGAGATGCCGGCAGGTACTTTTCCCTCGTCATTGAACGTTTGGACCTGTTCATGCTAGGAGCCCGGTACTGTAAAACACAGGTATCCGAACAGTTACTGGGAGTAAGCAGTTAAACAATCATTGTATTTAACTCATCTTAAGGGGAAAGAGAAATTTTAAGAAATTTTACATTATTAATGCTATCCTGAAAAGAGGATGGTAAACTACATTGTGTCATAACATAAACTAGGGCTTATATGCACAGATTTGTTTTGTAGGATCTTGGGGCAGGTAGAACTTTATCCGAGCATGAACCACATTGACTTCTAAAGTTTTTATTCTCATCATAACAGACCTCTTCTGAGATAAGTATAGATGATTTATTTTTTGGAGGTAAATTTATCAACATGAGGTTTACTGTCAGGTGATTTTATCAATATGCCTCAAACTAAAAAAAGTTTTACTCTAAATGTACATATAGTTTGGATCAAACTATTGCTGTCAATACTCAGGTATACTATGTGTGCAGCCATCTTAGTAATAATACTTAAACCAAATGTTTACAGACCTTGATTCTGGCCTCCCACCTCTCCTTGGCTAGCAAGCTGGCCGGGGACTTGGGAATCCTGCACTTCTGCTCTTTGCACCAGTCAACATGACGGTCAAATGCCTTTGGTCCAAAGAACCGGTCACAGTGGGGGCACCTCTCATGATCCATCGGCCGTGGCGGGGGGGCTGAAGCTATTTGTGTACCAGGACCACCCAACCTAATTTCGTCTGTTATACGCGCTGCCCGGATTGCCCGCACAAACTCCATGTGCTTCTCCTTCCATTTTGATTGTGTCTTTTTAACAGGTGATTTGTCTGCCTTCTTCACGGCATGCAGGATCGGCAGGAACTCAGCCAGGTCTGTGCCCTGGATCCTCTGCTTGGATGAGTCAAATGTCTTCCTCCTTTTGGTTGCATTCTTCTCGCATATCTTGGCATGTTTGGCCAGCGACTCAGGCCTGAATGTTCTACAGCAAACTGCACAGGGAAGTAATAGTGGAGGTTCTTCACCTGAAACATACCATAATTGGAATAGTTGAGTTAGATGTGATTATTTTAACAAAAAAAGTTTTGATTAAAAATAAAATAAATAAACAAGCACACTATTAGGACTGCAATCAATACAATGTCCCGGCCTTGCTCTAGATTGTTGAGGTAATTTAATATTTTTCAAATATCAAACCACCACCAAGAAGTGTTGGATTTAATCTCTGTGAGATTGAATATGTAGCCTCAATGTGGTATGATAGCAAGTAGGCCATACCTAATTCGTAGTTTACTGGGAGTCAAGTTTAAAGCACCACTAAATCCTTGTATTAGAGAGGCTACCTGGAAAAATACTAGGCAAGCTTATGTATATTGCATTTTACATACATTCAAGTTCTCCATTTATTTACACTATAAGTAATCGGTTAGGAAGGAGGAATGTATAATTTAGAGTAAATGAGCCCACATTTATGAGGAAAGAGAGTAGGACATTATTTAGAAAAAATACCCTCAGTGAACTTGGCAGGAATTTGAATCCTAACCTTTCTGTAACTGGGAAACCAGATTAAAATAGTGTAATGCCTTAGACTGTGTGACCACTAGGTGAAGGTGATTTATAACTAATATTAGTAGTAGAGAATGTCTGTTTTTACTAGGCCTACTTAAGTAATTTGCAGTATTTGTTTTTTGCCAGAATTTAAATAAAAAATATTTATTTCACATTTAATGACTTTTAATAAATTTTTCCTCTTTTATTCCTTGAAAATTGGGGTCAAAAACTTTAGAAATCTAAACAATATCGAAAAATTTTAACTATACTGAACCTCTTCATTTTTATATATTTTAATATCTTATGCTAGTTTTTTTTAAGTAGTTAGTCTTTATTCTGATTTTCTACTAACAAAAGTTAATTACCCAGGTGTGTGCTATGGTGATAACTTAAAGCAAAGGTCGGCAATCTTTCTGATACCATGAGTCGTATGGGCTTAAAAATATATATATATTTGGTGGGCCAGTTTGAAGAAAAAAAATGTATCAAGCAAAAAAATTATACTTTATATTTCTTACATAGAGTGGCCTAATTAGTTACTAGCCTATTTTTATGAACACAATAATTATTGTTTGTTTGCTAAATCTTTTATGGGCCAGATAAAATCAATCGGTGGGTTGTGGGTTGCTGACCGCTGCCTTAAAGGGTGCAAACAGATAGATTTCTTCACAATGTGTTCCACCTCATCCATAAGCCTACTTGCAAATTTTGGTGCATTTTTAAATTACTCCATATTTATTATTTATTTAGATAATTATCCTGCGCTAAACCCCAGTGAAAGATTCATACAAAAGTAAAATCATGGCAAATTATCTCAAGTACTTGCACTAGCACCAGTGATAGGAACAGATTATTACAACTCAGCAATCTTGAAGAAAATTAAACTTGAAATAAAATAGGGCTTGAATCTAATTATTACTGACTCACTACATTCAAATTCATTAGGATAATTTACATGTTAATATAGGCTCTAATATTGCACTTTTTATTTAGAATCATAATCAAAAATGTGGAGGGATTGAAGCAAATCATGCAAACTATTAAATTATTATTATTATTAGCACCGTTCGGGTTATAGGCACCAAACCATTACATTACAAAATGTGTTTTTTTAACAAATTCTGAAGTAAATACCAATCCCTATTTAACAGTAAGAATCTTTATATTTGAATGCGCAGTTTCGCCTACGATTTCTATGCAAATTCTAAATAATAAATTACAACTTGTTTCCTTATTTAGCTGCAGACGACTTTCCAAGGGAAAATGTGGGTTGGTCCAAACCAATAAATGCCAGTCGGTAGGCCTCATCAATATAAATATTCCCAACTTGACAACCGTTGTTAAACTCGTTTAAATAATTACCTAGCGCATTAATTAACAGCAACAAATCTGACTTGAATCAAATTTTTAATTCGGCCCGAATCGATTCTGGTTGTCAAATAGATGTGAAAATGCTAATGAAGCTTACCAAAAATAAACCTGCCACTTCAACCAATCCTTTTTTATGCCTTGCACAGATAGAGATAACTTCTATTGTTTATGATTAAAAGCACTCTTGTTTTGTTCAAAATTCAAGACAAACGTTGAATAAAAAAAATACTATTCTAAACGTTATTAAAATTCACACTGCAATGTTTACACTTACCTTCCGTATCTGCCATTTTCGTTGCTCCGAGCAACCTGAAATCTTAGCTTTGATTGGTCACAAACATTTAATGGTTGCTATAACAACACTAATATCTTTGTTTACAAACAAATGAAGTTCAAAATTAACCATAATATTGGTGGTCTCAAAAGAAAAACTGTTTGTAAATCAGTTTTATTTCTTATAAGTTTATTTTAGTTATTAATAAAATGTCCAATTCAAGTCGCATGTCCTTGGCGATGTGTAAACATGTAAGTTATTTCAGGTAACATTTACTTAGTTTAATTTGTTTTCATGAAGTTCTAAACAATTAAAGTAATAATTGATAGTTTATGATAAGACCCACTTGTTAAGTAAAAATCAAAACTACATAACTAACATTAGTAGCTTAAAATTTGTTCTATCCATAGGAAACAAAAATGTATCGAGTTATTACTAAAATATAATTGTTTTAATTTATTTGCCACACAATTACAATTATAAAAAATACGAGAATATACCAAAATAGTATTATGATCACAGTTAAGTATTTCATAAAGACTCATTATAAGTGAAAAAATAGCCCAGGGAAAACTGTAGTTCAAATAAAAGGTGGTGCATTATAATTAACGACAAGACACTCATCCCAGAAAGCCCAAGGACAACTGTGACACTCTTTTCCATCTATATACAGGCCATAATTACTTTGCTTCTCACCTATCTACAAGTTTTAACTATATAATAACATACATCTCATTGTGTAGGCTTACTTTGTACAGAAGCTGATTCTACAATATAATGGTAATCTAGTCCACAACACTTTAAAGAGCAGTGATTTAACCCGGCACTATTGAGATGCAAGAAGGCAAATTAACATGTACACATTTTAGACACAGTCAAACCCCATTATATGCGGCAGATGCATTCCCAAGAAACATTGCATATAGCGATTCCCCATAAAACGCGATTCTCTTAACATATAAGGATAAGGAATATGATTTGTTTGACATCATTGGTTTTGTGCAAAATCTTGTTCAAGGGATGGGGTGTATTCCAATTTATTCAATAAATTGCAGCTAACCCTTAACTATAACATTTTTAATAATACTTTTTGCTGTGTTTATTAGGTACGCCTACAGATATCTTAAATAATTATATTGAATAAAATAAAAACTTACAGAAACAACCAACGTAGGCCTAAACCTAATGAAAATAAATAAAGAATTGTAATGTTTTTTATTATTTATAATCATAACAAGCATATTGCTAATCAATGTCGGATGATTCTGGTGAAATTATAAGCAGCTGTCTCCTCGTTGGAGATAAAAATGGATGAGCAGGATTCCTGGTTAGTATGGACCATGTAGTCAGAAACGATGAGTCAGCAGGGATTCAGGAATCAATTGAAGTATCACTGTGTTGTTATGTAAGGAACGCTTTAATGGAAGGTTGAGTTGTCATCTTTAATTTTTTATTGTACAGATCTTTGTAACATATCAGCACATGCTCTACTTCCCTCCTCACTTAATAACTTCTCAATAAGTCAGGGTCATGTTCATCAAAAATATCCATTGCTGAGTCAATAATTTTGAAGGCTTGAGACATAACCTTTGCTGTGAAGGTTCTCAGATACTCTATTTTTTCTAGATCCAATTCTGATTACTCTTTAATATTTTCCTATTCAATAGCCCTAAGATCTTCGTTTGTCAGATCTACTTTATTAGAGGTTAGGAACTCATTTACATTTTCTTCGTCACCATCTGTAAATCCAATTTGCTGTGCCCTGTTTACAAATTTCTTTTGCTACTGAGCTCCACTGCAACATCAGCACAGTGTCAGTACATAGTTTTTTACATACTCATTCCATGCATCGAGGAGTGAATTCATTCGAGGCCTCATCAAAAAATCACGAATTTTCCTTGCACCATCACACCATTTCCCCTTGTAAATTAATATCTCCAGGTTTGTGAATATGTGGATAGCAAAAGATTGTATAACAGGGCTTGCCTGTATTCTATCTTTCTAGACTCCACAGCAATCAAGGACAAGTTTTGGACATATTTCAAATCCTTGTACTCCACGGGAATCAAGGTGAATACCACGATGGTATGGCATGGACTGATAAAATATTCAGTAACCTTGTTAGCAGATTATCAATAGACCACTTAGGGCCAAGTATGAGAAATCTCGCTAGCAAGACAAACAGTTTGTTAATGAATGCTAACACAAACATACTGGGTTAAGAAACTCTTAATATACAAAACTACTGTATTTAGTCTATAACCTAGGCCAACCTACAAATGTTTTTAAATTTTGAAATAAACTGGCTGATTCTTAGAATAACCAGTAACTTGTTAATCAGTTAATAAATCAATAAGGTGCTGAAACCCTTGTGTCAACATGGTACTGTAATAATAAAAATAATACTGCATGGCCCACGGCAGGTCAACCAGGGGAGTTGAGCTATGAACTAATTGATGATGCACATTAGGCCCAAGGGTTGTTATTTAAGTGGAACAATTCAGAGTTATTATGTTTATTTAAGTTTTTAAATTAAATTACAGTCCTTAATTTATATGACTATTATATATTTGGTACAGTTACAATATTACCACCAGCAATCCTACCCACAAATTTTGTTTTGTATAGCAAATAGATTTAAGAAAAATATTCCCTAAAGATTATACCATATTGAATTATTGAATTCATACATTACCATCTTCGGCTAGTTGGCTATAATTTCTGTTTCTTCTGAGAGAATATTTAAAATATATATATATTTTGGTAAGGCCTAATCTACAAACTTTTTATCCATGTTATGCTTATTCCTTAAACTCGGACTCCATAAGAATACATATAAGTTGAAAGGCCATTGCTATGGATGAATATGAATAGCCATTCACTGGTAAACAAATACATTACCATTAGGGTGTGCATCGAAAGTAAAACATCATAGTCATTATGATACAATAATCCTATAGTAGCTCAAAACTATTTGTATTTGTTTTCTAAACATATTCACCATTCTTGTCTTTTATTAGTAATAATAACTGCACTATTAATGAACATAGTCAGGGTGCATGACAAGATGACATATATTTGCACTCTAGGAAGAATTACCATTCAAGTGCAAACCATGTGAACTATCACAATTAATATTAAAAAATGGTCACATTTTTGTTAACATTCAATAATATTCTCATGTTGCTGCCTTTTCAGATTGTATATTACTTACCCTTAACCATACCGGTACCTACAGGTAATCAATCAAATGACACAAAATAAAGAATGTGAATTTTAATTAAACACACCATTAGTAAATATGGAAAAATCAAAATAAACTTAATTTACTAACTAACACAACAAAACTTACCAACAATAAAATCAAGTGTTCTAAATATATCTGATATTATCTTAATCAGGAATTAACTTATTTTGAAAAAACATCCCCATTATTTTTTGGTGTGTAGATCATTCGGCCTGTTTTATTGTGCTAAAAAATTCACTAAATTAATGCCATTGATACCTCAATCACATGTTTAGTTCTAATGACTCAAACCATTGGTTCTGATCAAAATTACAATACCAAATTGACTTTTTTAGGTGACACGTATCCGTGGTCCGAAGCGGAGCATTTCACATAGCACCTGCCACAAGTCATGTATCATGTCGCCTGTGGATCCACCTCCTCCCCCGCCCCTTACTAAAGCCACTCAGCTAGATGGAGTTAAGAAGATCGTCATGGTCAGCAACAGGACCAGGTTTGTTGCATTTAAAAATACACATCATCATCATCATCATCATCATCATCATCATCATCATCATCATCATCATCATCATCATCATCATCCTCATCACCACCACCACCACCACCACCATCATGGGTGATTGTGAGATGAAATGGAGGACCTACAGTTTAACGTGGGATCCGAACCACGGCGGAGGCCTGGAATTCCACACATTCACAAATACTCAGACCGCTCAGCATTCAACCAACAGAATATTTTAGCTCAAGTTTTGCGAGCTGAAACAGTAGTCTAACATTTATATTAATATGTTGGAAAGTTTTTCTTCTTTTGCTTAATTTTTCATATTTGCACATTTTTTATTTTTTATTTGTAAGATAAATCTAATTTACTTTTGGTATTAGTTCAAATTCGGACATACTCTCATTCTATTAAACAAATTTTACTGCTTGATGCTCACAAAAATGAATATAAAACACCAAATAACATACAAAGTATTTATCAACAAGTTAATATAAAAATAAAACCACCAGACTATCTCTTAGACCTCAAGCTATGAATCAATTTTATGTTGTTGATTGAAAGTGAATATGATGTCTCTGAACACTTACTAGAGAACAGTTCAAAGCAAAAGTTATAAGACCGCATTTCCTAAGCTGAGGAAAATAAAGTCTTATAAAATCCTTGACATCACATCAAAGTCAGCGTTAATTAGTTTATCAAACTTATTTATATCAAAAAATATATTATATTTAATTAAACTCAGTCGTACATGGCATACTCCCTGAAATCTCTGGCATATTCCTAGGATTTGGTAAACACTGATTTAAACCACTCAAATACTAGCAACAGTAGATCTTATATATGTGCTCTCTTGGTATTCTGCTATCTCCAGAAACGCACTGTCCCTGCAAATGATGGAAGACCTGATCCACCACATCACCTTCAACCAGGATGACCCCAACCTTAGATGCATCGTACTCTACGGGGAGGGAAAGGTCTTCTCTGCTGGACATAACCTCAAAGAACTGGTTAGTGCCTTCGAGTTATTACTTACTTCTGAACGGATCCCATTCAATGGGATTTGCTTAAAACAACACAACCCTTGGTGAATTTTTCTATAAACTATCTGGAATTTAAGCAGGGTCCCCTAGAACTAAATTATTGACTCCGCAAATCACCCTACCATGTGGGCTGGCTTTAATAAACTTTATTTAAACAGGTGTTATTTGCAAAGGGCATATTTATAATAAGGTCAAAATTTCAGAATGTGCAATAGTATTTTTAAATATTTACATTTAAATTTGAAGCAAAATATTTTTAAAATGTAACTTATAAAATTTTAAGTGTAAAAATATACAATTAAGATTATGATCCATATTTTCATCCAATGTGTAGATTTCAACCATGCTGATTTTGCTTTAATTATATTACAGTGTTCTCTCATAACCAACCAGGGTTTAAACCAGGCTTTCTTGTAAGTGACTGCTCATTGTCTGATATAAAATACCAACAATCTTGATTTTTTGTTGTTAAACATTGCTGTCTTAGGTTAAGTTAGTTTGTAGGAGCCATACATAAAGACTAATGTATTTCTTCCATGAATTTGGCCAATCTTTTATAAGGAAAGTTAGCAAAATAAATAGAAAGAGAATGGAAGGAGGAAAAATAATGTTTTTAGCTTGCAGCTCTAAATCTTGGGCGGATATCAGCAAATGTTTATGAAAGGCACATTAAATACCCAATATGATACTTACAAGTTGACATAAAAAATATATTTTATAAGACATCCACATTTTTCGACTCACACACGCTCATTGATGTTCCAGACACACAAAGATGGTTCCGATTACCACCACCAAGTGTTTTCAACATGCTCCCGCCTAATGTTGGGGATCCTACAGTGCCCTGTGCCTGTTATTGCCGTGGTCCAAGGTTTGGCAGCTGCGGCTGGCTGTCAACTGGTTGCCACCTGTGACATCGCTGTCTGTTCTGACACCAGCACTTTCTCCACACCTGGGTATACACTCTCTTAGTTATCTAGCACCATTTCAAGTCCCCACTGAACGTATTGAAGACCTTACTGTTTCATCTTTGAATAGTAGCAAACATAGAGATGTGCACAAGAACAGGTGGGTCCAGGTTTCTTTAAAAGAAATTCCCTGTGAGCCCCTTAGCTTGTGTTTGTGTGAAATTTCTTTAAAATACAATATAATGCTCATATTCAGACTATTAAGTGTATTCACGGGTAAGAGGCGCCTACTATTATGTCCACCTTCCCCTTGCCCTTTAAATACTATGTTTGTGCACATATTTGATAACATTTTACAATTTTATAAATGGGACAAGGTACAGGAATTGTATAAATCTATTTACCTGTAAAGAGAAAAGAGTGTTTCCTTAAAGAGTGGCTTGATTTAATCTCAGAGTTGGTAAATTGTTGTGGCAATAAATTGTAAAAGATGAATATAAAATAATAGATTATTGGAGATGAAGCTTTGCTCTGCTGTGTTTCTGCTATAGCGCCAACTTTGGCATATTCTGCTCGACACCCGGCGTGGCGGTGGGAAGGGCTGTCCCTAGAAAGGTTGCGGCCCACATGCTCTTCACAGGCATTCCCCTAACCGCAGAGGAGGCCATTGGTGCAGGACTAGTTAGCAAGGTTGTGCCTGAAGAGAACATGGGTGAGCGGCATCAATATTCATCCTAGTTGAAAGTGTTGAGGTTCTTTTAAGGGTTCATGTCACAAAGTGAGAATGCAGGCCAAGAAAGCATACTAGTTCATTATAAGCTCATAAAAATATATAAAAAGTTTGTTTATTTATTTTTTAGTAAATATTCTCCAGTGCTTCAACATTATTGTCACATATATTTGCTGGGAAATCCCACAAAACCCAACCAGCATAAATTAAGGAACAACCAGTACAGTTTACATCAGTGATGGATTAATGCATAAAAACTACAAGGTCCCAGGACAAGAAGGCCAAAACAAAACTATGGTGTATTATTTTGACATACATGTTTGACTGTTGACAAATTTTCTCAGACATTAATGCAACAGACTGAGTCATGGAGGATTGTGTCACGGGTTTGGGCAAGTCCATAGGTATTTCATTTGGTAGAGCATTGATGTAAGGTCTGGAGTTTGAATCCTTGTCCGGACACATTTTTCAAATGTATGTTAACCCCAGTCCTGTGTCTCCTACAGATGAGGAAGTGGCCAAGATAGTTCAGGCTATCACCTGCAAGAGCCGTGCTATCGTTGCCATGGGCAAGAAGTTCTTCTACCAGCAGCTCGAGGCAGACATAAAGACTGCTTACAGGTGCTTCACTCAGAACTATGTTGGCTTTCTTCGTCAAATTTACTCTTAGTAGTTTATTTTTCCTTTTTCTATAGTTTTATCAATTTCTTTTATTGTAAAATTATTTAGCCACTGAGCCACCTCATTTTTAAACATCAGAACTATGTTTAGTAAGAATATGTCAGGATGAACCTTATTTAAAACACAACCATAATAATAATAATAATAATAATAATAATATTTTACTATAGTAATATATTAATATTACTTTTTCTTATATTGTGTTTGTTCCTTTGTATTTTTCTTTCCACCTTTCCTATACCTTCTTCCAAATATCTCATCTTATAAAATGAAAATACAAAAACATAGAGAAATATTATTTTTTCGGTATTGATCAAAAGTAACGGCTACAAATCACATGACTTGACATATGAATATATAAAAATATGTTTAATAACTATTGTAACTGTTGAACACAGTACTTCCTACCATGTTCCTAATATAGATTTTTTTGTACTGAATAATTCAAACTAAATTATCTCTGAAGATCAGATGAGTGTAAATTTTAAGAAAATCCATTAGCATTTACCTATAGGAGGACTGGTAAGTCATATTTTAAGAAAAGTGGTGGTAGTGGGAGACATGATTTTTTCCAAAATGTGATTTCTCATCTTTTCTTCAGTCAAATACAGTTACATTAAAATCACCTCTCATTATATTGAGTAGTTAATGCCCCTAATGCTGACACTAGAACAAGTCTTATGAATCTTTTGGTGATATATTGTACTGGTGTGTTGCAGGCTGGGGGAGGAGGTGATGGTGAACAACATCGGGCTGGCAGACGGACAGGAGGGCATACGCAGCTTCATTGAGAAGAGGAAAGCCAACTGGAGCCATGGCTTTGAGAAGGCCCATTAGAACCGCATCGAGGAGAGGGAGATGGCATGACATTAGGAGTCTACATGGCCTCTAGTGGGGTCTCACTCTAGAGAGAAGCAGATCACAGTACTCTCACCGAGAGATGTCGATTCATGGCAGTTTTTGTATGGGAACGCTTATTTACTATACTATATATGGGAAAGAGGAATATGAACAAATAAAGTGGAAGGTATAGGAAAGATAAATCAAAACAAATAAAGTGAAAGGTATAGGAAAGAGAAATATGAACAAATAAAAAGGCACAGTAAAGAGGAAAAGGAAAAAATAAAAGGGAAGATACATGAAAGAGGGTTATAGGTACAAACAAAATAGCTCTAAAAAGACTATTTCACACTTTACACTGCTGCCACTGGACAAAGAGCTAATGACTGCATCTTAGAGTTCAACTAAGCAATATTGCCTGTTCCCTCGACCTAGGTGTCATTCTATCAAAACTCTGTGGAATAGAGTATGAAACATGCAACGCAACTTCCTAAAAGAGGAAACCAAAACACAAGAGAGTAAAAGTAGCGATTAACATAAAGGCATAAGCTTAAGCTTAATTTTAATTAAGCTAAATTTGCAAATGATGCTAATCCAAGATAATCTATGAGAATGCATCTTTAGAGCAACTTAGAGTCTTTTCGGCAAGGGATTGCACTGAAGTATGCACCAACTCGCCCTAAGTGGTCACCAGTAATGTGTTTTATAAGTTTCCATGGTAATGTCAAGTTGTCCAGTTTCCGGCTGCGAATAAGTTGTAAATTTTGACAGGTGGGAATAAGGTGCCTCTGTTGACGGAGTATTTTCTAACTGCCTAGTGTTGGCCTCTCTCGATTTGTAAGGTGGGAAGCTAGTTTTGTAGGGTTGGCTTTACTTCCTTTATCATCCACCTTCTTTCTCTTCATATTCACAATTAATTACCAGTCTCATAGTTTTATTAGGTACTCTGTTATTTATCAGCTTCTTCTCTTTTTTTAAAAGCACTGAATCTTACTTCTCTTTCGGCTGATACAATTTCTTATTATTATTCATAATTATTTTAATTTATGGGCTGCTCATTGGGTTTAAAACTGGATTATGTCAGGTGTGTTTGGTTAGTCTTCAATATAGTACTGGCTTGAGCTATTAACAACTTACACTAACAAATCTAATGCCACAAGTAACTAATTCATTTTAAGAAAATGCACCCTATTTTTACTGAAAATTGGGGGAAAATAACTTAGCTGAATCCTGGCTTGGGTCAATGCTGTGCATTAACACAATAGTTGACTTAAAAACTAACTTAACCTAGGCCATCAACACTCAATATTACATACCTTGCTATGCTAAATCACAGCATCTAATCTTACATTTATAGATATTATAATTCTGTGATTTACCTGTTAGAAACTAGTTCCCCATATAGTGGCACCATCCAAGGGCAACATAAGCAGCATCATAATTTAGTATAGTACTATAGACAAGTGTAGTCAAACATGCGGCTCTATTTCTTCCCTGCCAATCTCAATGAATTCTTAAACCTATAATTAAAAAAAGGCACTATCGAAAATCTTACAGCACAAAAACATGCTCAGTAATCTCACTAGATATATAGGTGAGTCATAGTAATACTAAATTGTGCTTGTATATGGTTTCAAGTAATTTTGAACTTTCAGTTAGGTGGCACTCTTAAGTATTTTGTTGTATTTAATTCTCTTTCTTAAACATTTACTTGTAATAATTAGTACATTATGTTATGTAGGTACTCAATTTTATGTAAGATATATGCACTAACTAAAAATGTTAATTATCTGTTACATAACTATTCTAGTTTAAGAAATTATTCAATGGGTGATATTATTGTATTTAATTGCATGTTTTTTGTAAAACAAGGGCTGAACAGGGATCGAACTCAAGATCTAGCACTAGATCACTGATCTCTAATGATGTGACCATTCCTAAGGGACAATTGGTTGCCTCATGATGAAGTAGTTAAAACTCTTGACTACTATAGTCAAAAGACCTTGGGTTCAATCTTCAGCAAGATTGTTGATTTATGACCACAGCCATAAAATATATTTACTGGAATATATGTAATAAGTGCTACATTTTTTCCATGAATACTTTATTCTTGTTAATTGCATTCAGATGTATTTAAAAATGTTAATTACTTATACAGAGAGGCATCTTATAATCAATGAAGGTGCTCTTGTTTATGGTAGAGAATACTTGAGGAACTAAATCTGCCAAGTTCTAGGATCTCCCCTAGTCTCTTCTTGGTTTATTAGAATTTACATTAAATAGGAGTAAACATATTATATGTTTTTACTTTTAATCTTTAAACGCTTTTTTATATTTGGCTCCCTATATTTCAGTACTGGCTATGAGTAATTTATATTCTAAAAAGAAAATATCTACCTACATATTTTTCTGGGTGGGGAATGGGGCTGGGAATTAAACACTGACCTCCAAGATCAACGTCTGCTACAACATCCAATATGGTGGTTGAACAAAGAAAGAACATTATTTTTTGAATCATTTTAATTCAAACAAGAGAAAAATGATTACAAATGAGATTTAAAAAAAAGCTTTGCTAGCTACAAAACCAACTTGCTCTGAACTTGATCACTCTCACAGTTGATTGGACAAGGAACTGGCCCACAGGATTAATGCCATGTAGCAATCTGAACAACTATGTCTCGGGCTCAAAAGAAGCAGAAGGGTTCTCATTCCTGGTTTATTTGAATTCATAAAGTTGATTTGTATTCTGCAAATTATGTCTTTATTGAACATTTTTAATGTGAGAGAGATAGAAATGTTGATGTTGGAAGACGAATGCTCATAAATCTTAATGGCTCAGTCACTTCATAAAGTATATTTTTCCTCAAGATTTATCCTAACAATTGTTTTGAAAAGTTGTGACGAGAGATAGAATTTCCTTGGTCACTAAGTTGACCTGGGCATTTGTAAGAAATTGTTAGCTCCCAGTCATTTAACCAGGCCATGCTGTAGCTATTTCTGAGCTAAATGTAGAACTTTACTATTTTTATTTGTAACAATTAGTTGGCTCTATGAGATGTAAGACAAAAATAGATTATTTTTTTTGTTTAAGTCTCCCACTCCTCTGATAATATTTTATGTTATCCTGTTTATCTATCCAGCCAAATGGCAGAAATATCTTTTGGTTTGCGGAAATTGGGTTATTGGTACAAACTAATCCTAAGACTCAAAAATACACATTCAACTTTACAAGGGGTGTAATCTCTTCCTAAATAATACATTTTTGTCTGCAAAGATTAATAATTTCTATTCTAAATATTAAAAGTAGCTGCATATATGAGAGAACATTTAAATCCCAAGCTAATAAACTTGAATTAAGCTGCTTGCCTTAACTTAAACAACTTGATTGTTTGGATCCATACATTCTTAACTCCACAACAAGAAAATAAAATAGTTTGGCTAGTTGTTACTCACTTGCTAAATTTTGTTTTTATTATATTTTGAAAAAGGTGCAGGTAAAGGTGGCTAGAAATAAATAAAAAGGAACAAAAACAATATAGCATTTACAATGATGATTGGATATGATCATTGTAAGTGCCATTTTGTGTTAGTTCCTTTTATATATTTCTATCCACTTTCCATGTATCTTCTTCTAAATATAATACAATTATCTCAAAGCGAAAAGGGGTTTTTCTTAAAGGAGTATGGATTTGGTTTAGGTTGGTTTTTGATGGGTGTATACAATTACATCGCTTTTATGGTACAAATACATTGCAGGTCTGTAACATCACGTTTCCCCCATCTCTCTACACACAACTAACCCTACTTTGATGTACAACCAATAGGAATGAAGGGTCAGCTGACTCCCATCGGGAGGGGGAGATTTTCTAGCTTGCCAAAAATTTTATACCCTTAAAAATCTTCGAGACTTGAATTTTTAAATTCAAATTACTGTGGTGCAACGAAAATCAAAGGTGAAATAATAAAATAAGAATAAAATCTACAAATTAAAAATACACCTTTTTATATAGACAATTTTTTCCAGAAAAGTAAAAAACAAAATTATTGTGTTTTTATTTTAGGAGTGTTGTAGATCCAGTTGCCTAGGCATCTTGGTTATAGGTGAAGTTTATTTAAGTTTTGAATAAGTTACATTATTCTTTCAACCAGTCCCACCTTCAAAGTGAGAGTCAGGCACACTATCCTTTCAACCAGCCCTACCTTAAAAGGGAAAATTTGAGGGGAGAGTCAGGCACGTTATCCTTCCAACCAGCCCCACCTTCAAACTAGAGTCAGGCATGCTATCCTTTCAACCAGCCCCACCTTCAAACTAGAGTCAGGCACGCTAGCCTTCTAATCAGCCCTAACTTCAAAGTGAGAGTCAGGCACACTATCCTTCCAACCAGCCCCACCTTCAAAGTGAGAGTCATAGGTGAGAATGAATCTGAGCTGAGAGTCAGGCCCACTATCCTAGCAAAATGCGATGTAATTGTGTGTGTGTGTATTTTTTACCCTTTCGGGTTGTACGCACTTACGCTAATGTGTAATGGTAGGGTGATTGTGAGATGAAATGAAGGACCTACAGTTTAACGTGGTTATATACGTGGTGCTAATAATAATAATAATTATTATTATTGTGTATATATATATATATATATACGCCCCTTCATTCTTATTGGCTGTACGTTAGAGTAGGGTTAGCTGTGTGTAGATAGGTGAGGAAAACGCGACGTGATGGACATGTGATGTAATGGTGCTCTTCCGTTTTTGATATGCTTTTGTCTGGGCATTGTTGATCATTTGCAAGTGAGTCACAACACCTGCTTAAATATTTGAACACGTGCACTACCCCTAATCTAGCCATGTTTGCTTTGATGATGATTACATGACACCCTCTTTTGCAAATGTTGACACTATCATTGCTAACAGCGGTGGCAGATTTGTTGGTATATCTCACTGATAGGCTCACACCCTGGTGTTTTTTTTATAATCAACATTAATTCATAACTTTTAAGAAGTTTTCTGAAAAGAAAAGTACCTGTATATATAATTTTGTAATATCTAAACAAAAGATAAATATTGTTTGTTTCAAATGTTCTAAAACAGGAATAGTTCTATATTTTATAATATTTTTACCAACTGAATGATTGGAAACCCCCTTTTAGCAGGGAATATGATAATTTTGTGAAATAAGAATGAACATATCACAAGTTTGTATTAATATATATTCATATTATCATTTAGACACTGTGTGCACAAATATTGATATTATTGCCAAATTTGGGTTTGGGATTTGTGTAGTCACTATTTAGGGGTACTATTGTACACCTTTGCTCACAATACACAACTGTACAATATTATTATATAGAAATGTAATAAAGTATTTTATCAAAATTCAAACTACAGTTTCTTAATGTAGGGCCTACTATTATTACTGCTTGTTTGTAATTCACTATTGCTAAATGAAAACCTTCATATAATTACAAAGAATGTATATCATTTTCGTTTTAAGTACTTTAATACTTTTATTTTTAAAAGGCCTAGTTTTTATCTCCTAGATTGACTATAGATTTTTATTTATAATACTAGTATGGTTAAAATTTAAAACAAATAAAAATAAATATGAAATAACAAAAACACTGATGTTTTTAACACAGGGGCTTAAACAAAATCCAAGGTGTAGGAATGAGTAGAGTAATTAAGTAAATGCATCAGCATTCACTTGGAGTTGGAATGGGAAACCAAATTTTATCAATCTTATTTTGGCACTGTCACATTGATTCAACAATCAAAATTCTGTCTCATTGGGGCAGAAGGGGAAAGAGAGCAATAGAGATAGTACAGTAGCATAACTATGGTGAGTCAGGTGGGGCATGTGCCCTGGGCGCCTATTATTAATTTTAAATCAGCATGATAAGTCATCAGTTTTAGTACCATTATAAAATTCAGCCAAATTAATTAACAGCTTTCAAGTGGCGCTATTTTTTTTATATCAGCCCTGGGCACCATAAACCCCTATCAAGCATAGGTATTCCTCTGAACAGATAGCCCTGCTGAAAAGGAGATGCTTTCTCCCCCATTACTTTTTAAACTAGCCAAAGAGTATACTTTTAGGGTAATGCAAGAGAGAAGGAAAGGGTTGACATTAAATGGTATAAAGCAGCTATTAGGATATGCAGATGATTTAGCTTTGTTGGGCTATAGTAATAAGGTTCTGGCAATAAATGCAGAAATTTTATTAGAGTCTAGTAAGGAAATAGGTTTAGAAGTGAACTTTAAAAAGATTAAGTATATAATTGCAAAGATTGAGAACAATAATCTAGATATTACTGCAAACAACATTTCATTTGACAGGGTTAATGAGTTGAAACAATTTAGGAACAGTCTTAACTAGCAATAACAACATTAGAGTGGAAATAAGGAAAATAATACAGTCGCAAAATGCATGTTATTACTCGGTTAGTAAGTTGTTGTCAACTCGCCTTTTTTTCAAGGAATGTAAAACTTAAAAATATACAAAACAATCATTTTATTGGTTGTTCTCTATGGGTGTGAAACATGGTCTCTTAACTTACATGACAAAAGAAAAATTAGGGTATTCAAAAATAAGGTGCTTAGGAAGATATTTGGTGCAAAATGGGATAAGGCTCCTGGGGAGTGGAGAAGGTTATATAATAATGATTTACATACCCTTTACTCATCACAAGACATTGTTAGGATTATCAAGTCTTGTAGATTACAGTGGGCAGGACACGCAGCGCAAATGAATCATGCTTAGGGTATTGAATGGTAAACCCGATCGGAAGAGATCATTGGGTGGACCTATGCAGCTGGAAGGATAACATTAGAATGGACATGAAAGAGATGGGGTGTACTGAGGTGGACTGGAGGGAACTATCTCAAGCTAGAATAGATGGTGTATCCTTGTAAGTGCTGCAATAAACTTTCGAGTTCCTAATGTCATAGCGTAAGTAAGAAGAGGAATTAGAACTCATCAGTCCAAACTTCTATGTATACGTGCCATTTTCTCCTTGTGTAGGTTGTAGCTTGTCTGTGGAGGTTGGTTGCCATGACTACTGCATACAAGTCACACTATTTATTTCTGTTGAGGTTAGGTCTTAATTCACTATGCCGTGGAGGAGTTGTTGGTTGAATCACTGTCATTCTTTGTTCAGATAAATAAAATATTAGTTATAAAACTGACTACAACTTTCAGAAAACAGGGGTTTAAAAGTAAGGAAATTGTTTATATACATGCACCACAATGAATATAATAGTGTTGGGGCACTCACAGCCAAAATAAAACAAGATTTGTAAACACTCAACAAGAAAGAGTTCAAACCACTTTATAAGGTTAAGTATCATAGCCATTATCAGAAATTGCCTTACCTTTGGTTTCAAAACGTTATCAAATCTATCAAACCATATATTCTACAGCTATCAATGTTGAAAACTCTAAGATAAGTGTGAATTTATATATCTTTTTCAGGTACTCAACAATTGAGTTGGCCTCCTAGGGCCTGAGATCATAGTCGAGTGAATTACAAGTCTCTTGGGTTTCGCCATCCCTCACACCATTTATAGTGTAAAGTTACCATCCCACAGAGATTTGAACCAAAGTCTCTCTGAGAGGGATTCACTAACTCTCTAAAGTAAAACACACACAACCACATCAACAGCTCTTGGTGCTGTTACTGTGAGTGCTATCCATGTCTGACATCAATGAGAGTACGACAGAAGTCACCGATGATGGGTGGGAGGCCCGTGAACTCAGACAAGGATGCATGTCCAACACACCTTACTCCGCTGAATTTTATTCAGACATTGCCACCCAGGAGAGGCAGGGACCCATAAAAAGAGTCCCAACCAACACACCTTGGTTCAGTGAGCCTCACTCAGAAAAAAGTCAGGATCAAGTAAGCATTGACAAGGCCAGTTTGGCTTGTATTAATTATTTGTCCAACAGGTTTGAACAACAGAAAAAAGTATAGTCATGCAAAATTCAATAAACGGTCTCTTCAAGTGCCCAATTCTGATGTCTATATAAAAACTATTATCCTTCCTTCTCAACTTATCACTCTCTAGCAACGAGTGTGTAGCTACAGAAAATCTTTGCTAGCCAGAACATGCTCCAACACTACTCATACCTTCATTTCTGCACTCTACTTGGGCTGCGAAAACAATAACAATATCAATTAAAATCAAATTTCAATTTAATTTATTCTTATGTTTCAATCAGCCAAGGCTCTTTACAAAAACATTACAATATTGGGACTTGTTGTGTGGGTTCAAATTTATAGTAAAAATTACATAATATGATACCACAATAGTTGTGTGGGTACATACAAAAACATAAACATAAAAAAAGATAGTAGAAATTAAGATAAAAGAAAACACATAGAAACTCTCCTTATATCACACATAAAATATGTAAACAAAACCTGAGCAGTATAGAATAAGGTTAGAAGAACATTACAATATAATACTTAACTATGTGGGAGCAAAACCTAATTACCAGTAATTTTAAACCAAGGGGAAGAACCAACACAGAAACCATAGAAAACAAACTATATTACACAATAATAATGTACCAACATCATAGGTATAATCATCCAAAATAAGGATCACAAACTACTAACCAAGTTGATATTTATGTTAGTACCCATACTACAACACTCCAAGATATAGTTGACTAGTTGGTATGTTTTATTATTATTATTATTATTATTATAATTATTATCCACCGGGATTTGGGCTGTGGCAACCACTTTAAACTAAAATAGTAAATATATTAATTCAATTCTAGATTATTGTTTTTATTCAAATTTAATCAAAAGTTCCAGTAAGTAAGTCTGAATGCCAATAGTACATCATTTGTAAAGATTTATGATGGCATTAAATGTAAAACCGTCCCAATTGTTGTTTCTTGGTGTTGTTCATAAACAATTTCTTAAGACAAACATAAAAGCATTTGTTTAGTGAATTCAGACAGTTACTATCTTTGTAATCTACACAAGTAGCAGGTATAATATCATTTTAAAAACTAATATACATTAAAAATAGACTCCCAGCTGTTGTCTAACAAGCTGAAAGTATTTTTACTCGGGTCAGTAGAAAGAAGAAAGTGATGTTATAAGTGGATTGAATAGCAATTTTATCATCGATAATGTAGCTGAAATGGCCTCAGGATTCAATCTCATAGTAATACAAATATAAATACTTCACCTCACCACTTCACCTTACACTGAAACATGGCTTCAGTGGCATTTATGAATCTATTTTGAGGACTCTCATATTTGTTGTCTCGGGCCCAGGGGCATCCCACCGGGCGGGATTGGTGGGTGACCCCTCAACCCCAATGTTGGTTGAAAACTTGAAAGTTGGGAATTTTGTGAATTTTGAGGTCTGGAGTTGGAAAATTCAAGACTTATTCTGTAACCAACTACTTTCTATTATTAAAGTCCTTAACCACAGACTTGTACAGACAAATTAAACATTTCCCAACTGTTAATCCCTACTCTACAAAAAATCCCATCTTCAAAAACTTCAAACATTTAAAGGATATTCGATTCCCTGTTTAGTAGATTGTAGAAATCTTAGTTAATCAAATACTCTAGTAGCGCCGTTGTCAGTAGGCAGAGACAACGGCCGGTGAGTGTATGCCGAATGTGGTATGGAAACGAATCATAAGGGAACATGAGCTGCCCAGTAGCAAAATTTCTCAGTCAGCAATATTTGAAGTAGCAGCAATGTCAGCTAATGTTTTATTTTAAGGTTTAGTGTTTTAGTTGTCACTTTCGTGACTGCTAGACTGTCACAGTTTTATTATTCAAATTATCATATGTTGTACAGCCAATGCCTAATTAGGGCTTTTATTAAATTTTGAAGGCATAAATGCAGTTGATGTTATGCAACATTTTATTGTTTTTTTTATCAAAAGCTTTGACTGATGAAATTAGGACAGTGAGGCTTGTGTTAATGTTGACTTCTGAAATCTATCAATTATCCATACTAGTTTAAATTTAACTGATGTATCTTATTTAAATATTTATTAAAATAGGCTTTCATGAAAGTGATTTAAATATGCTCAAAGCAACAATGAAGGAAGAGGGGTAAATAGGGCTGTGTCACATTGTTACAACTCTTATAATTTTTTATTTGACTAAGTAAACTACATTAAACAAAAAATAAATGGTTTCTTTCACCTTTAACATTTTAAAATTTGGGATACTTTTTTAAATTCGTTATTCGGTGTTCGATTTGCATCAAATTTCATATAACCATGTTGTTTAGAGAGCTGATTTTGAATTTGCAATCATGTATTTCATAAAATGTTAGGGGAAGCCCCTTTACCCTCACATGCTAAATTACAATATGTTTTGAATAGATTATTCAAGTAACAGTATTAATATTTTAGGGCAACTTCCATGAGGTTAAGAAGCAGAACATTGTTAGACAGGTATTAAAATACTGTAGAAATACCGATAAATTCCCTTTTTTATTGCTTTATTTTACAGTTGAAAATGTTTTTAAATAAATATAGCCAAATTGCTAATTTTTTGATAAGGTGACGAGCGAGTTCTACAGCTCAGGGAGCTTACTAGTTAAATATTGCTTCCAAGTGTGTAGTAATAAAGCAGTGGTTTCCAACCTGTGGGTTGCAGCGTATTTTGTGTGGGGTCACAATATAATTATGTTTTCAAGGGTTTTAATGATTATAGGAAGATGTGTAATTGTAATAGAAATGTAAGTTGTTAAAGTTCTAAAAATGACCTATTTACTCTTAGGATACTTTTGGCTATTCCGTTCTGATATATTCTTGCCGATTTGTTTACAGTGGCAGCCTTGTAATGCTGCTAGCATAATATAAAATCATCCCCCAACCCCGGGCTTGTTGATTCTATTTTACTACATACCAGTCACACATAATCATTACTATAAGCAGTTTATAATAATTAAAACAAGCATTAGTGGACATGTGGGTTTAATGTCACGCTCTTTTGGTTTGGTTTGTTGGTAAAGGTGAAATAAGGATTTTAATTCTGGCCAGGGGTAGTTTATCCTAATATCCCTCCAAGCGAATAAGGGTACATCTCCTCTAAATTTTACCGATCCCAGTGAAAATAACTTAAAAACTAGGATTTGAACACTTTTGAGTTATTGCGATGGCTGCAGAGAGAAAAGTTGTGGTCATAAACTACAAATGTTGGAAACCACTGTAATAAAGTCAGTTAAATTTTTTAATCTAAAATACATTATTTGAACGATATCTGCAAATCTAAATAAATATATTTAAGCTCAATTGGATATTTAGCTCAGATCCAGGTAAACTGAAATTAATAATTCAAGTTATTTCCTTATGCACTCCATTCTCACCATTGACCTTGTACTTTCCTTTGCCACTTGGGAATTTTTCTAATTTAAAAATTCTTATAGTTGGGGAAAACACTGGTCCTCCCCTGCTCAAGCCACTTTAAATCTGCCAGTCCATCCCTGCTTAATCCATGGATTAATGTTAGTAGCATGGTACCAATTGATATTTTAATTGAAAGGGTGCGTGAAAAAACTACGGACAAGATTTGGTATGTACAATGTGGCTTCATGCCAGGTAGAGGTTGCATGGACCAGATATTTGCATTGCAACACGTGATTGAGAAATGTATGGCAGTAAGAAATCAAGTTTATTTAGATTTCGTTGATCTGGAGAAAGTGTTCATTCAGGTGAATAGGAGTGGGTATGTTATTGAATGTTCTTAGGAATATGGTGTGGATGCATGGTTAGTAAATGCATTTATGGCGGTGAATGATGGAAGTAACAAAGTGTTAGACAAGGTTGTGTTATGTCTATATGGTTTTGTAATGTTTTTATGGATAAGTGTGTGAGAGATGTTTATTAGGATAGGGTTGGTGTAAAATTGTACAATGTGAATATGAGAGTGCTGTTATATGCAGATGATACGGTATTAATGGCTGAGAATGAAAGGGGCATGAAGAATACATTAAATTGTTTGAACATGATGACAGACAGAATAGATATTCATATAAATGTCCCCAAAACAAGGTTGATAGTTTTTTTTATAAGGACAGATCAGGAAATGAGTGTCAACTTAGTATAAATGGAAAGCTGTTAAAGCACGGGAATAGTTTCGTATATCTGGGCAGAATTTTCTTTAAAAATGGAGGCATAAATGGTGAAATTTACAGACGTGTGAATGCATCTCGGAGAGTAGTTGGATGTATGTGGACTATTGCAAAAAACGAAGTAGTATCGAAAGAGGCAAAGCTGGGAGTATAAAAGGGGAAACAAACTGTAGTCTTCTTCTAGTGGGAGAGAAGACAAGTTTTGGAATTCATTATATGTGTAATCTGAGGTGTATAAAATAATAATAATAATAATAATAATAATAATAATACGTAGCACCACGTCTTACGCCTCATTCGGATTATACGCTTAAGTAATAATTATGTCAATGGGCTAGGAATTGGAAAGGTTGAATATAGAAGAAGTGAACCTGCATTTGCGTTGAAAGAGAGTGGGAAACCATTTAGAAAAACTCTAAGTTTACCAGAGCGAGATTCAAACCTCGATCTCCCCATCCTCGATAGTCTAGCTCAACACAAAACTAGTGCATTATCTAACTACGCCATCGAGGCGGGTAGGTGTCTAAAGCCCATCTTGTATTAACCAAGCTATAGAAATAAAAATAGTTCCATAGCAATGGTTGGTTGTACCTGAAGACCTGTTGTAAAGGGGTGAGACGATGAAGGAACCAGTTAATTGTCCAGGCTGAGGAAAACATTGTGTACTGGTCCAATGATGACTCTTCTTCAACCTCTTACTTGAATTACCTCGACCCCTGGAGCACCTTCCATTGGCTGAATGACCTTTGGAATGATGACGACTGGCCCATAGAGCAATTGGTTCATTACCAGGACCTTGAGCTGACAAAAGAAGAGGCGGAGGGGGTACTCACAGAAAGGATAATTGCCACATTCAGTTCTCTGCTGGTACCTTGCCCGAACACCACAAAGTATGTGCTTGGCAAACTAGTTCTTCAAAACAAGGTTAGTACCTTTATCTGACTCTATAAAGTATGTGTTGGGCAAACTAGTGCTTAAAAACAAGGTTAGTACCTTTCCCATACACCATGATGTATGTGCTTGGCAAACTAGTTCAATACAAGGTTAGTACCTTGATCTGACTCTATAAAGTATGTTCTGGGCAAATTAGTGCTTAAAAACAAGGTTAACACCTTTCACAGAGACCTTGAAGTATGTGCTGCACAAAATAGTTCTTCAAAACCAGGTCAATACCTTTTTTGACTCTGTCAAGTATGTGCCGGGCAAACCAGTGACTAAAAGACTCTTTGAAGTATACTTATAATGCAGAGAGACAGTTCTTGCACTAAAGTATGATCTTTTCTCTCCTATCCGCCATATTGTATTATCTCTCCTAGAACCTCACAGACATTAGTCTTCTCCGGTATCACCATTACCTGCAGTACCTCGACCTGTCCCACAACCGCCTGACCAACCTGACTCCATTAGAAGGAGTTCAACATCTCAAGAGTCTAGACGTCTCGCACAACCAGCTGACTACTGTCCTAAGGTTCAAGGCTCCTTGGTACCTGACCTACGTCAACTACTCCCACAACTGTGTGCAGGTCATTGATGACTTGACAAACTTCTGGGCCTTGGTTCACCTTGACATGTCCCACAACCAGATCACTCGCATCTCTGGTCTGCAAAACCTCAAGTACAATGTATACTATAGATCATACATACAACATGTTGCTCTTTAGGTGCTGGCCAACCTCTTCTGAGAAACTTGGGTTTAAATCCTGGTTGAATTAAAGATTTCATTTTTATGTGGTGTGAGAATATACTGTAGGTGAAGGTACCTTTTTTGCTCCTCATCTCTACCCGTCCAGGGTATACACAATTAATTAATTAATTAATTAATTACACTAAATTATTTTGATCTTATTAAGGTTGTCTATAGAATAAATGTACCTGCATTTGCATGGAAGAAGAAAAGGAATTTATTTAGGAAAAACTACCCTCATTATACCAAACCGGGATTCAAACTCAGACCTTCCCACTACCAGGTAACCAGATTATATGAGCTTGATGTTTATTACACTTGCCCATCGATGTGGGTGGGAAAGTGCTGATTTGTTTGAAGGACAGTGCAACTGGCAGGTAATCGAACTTTGGTCTTTATATTCAGGTTTTCTACTCTATTTATCCAACAGCCATGCCAAGTTTATTTATTAGATTATCCTACAACTCATAGAAAAATTAAATATCTACTTACAAGTTACAACCCACGACTCAACAACTGTTTCATAATTCTCACTTGCACTAATGAAGTCATATTTCAGGTATCTCCTATATTTGGATATTTCTCATAATTGCATTAAACGATTTGAGAATTTGAGTTACCTCCCCATTAAGAACCTTATCTTAAGCTACAATTACATCTCAGATTTCGAGGAAGGTCTTGGGGTAGGCATGAAGACGATGAAAGATCTGACATTCGTCAACTTCAACAAAAATCTACTGTCTTCGCTTGCTCTCTTCCAGGTGAGAAATTTGCTGTAGGGCTATTAAAAAGGAAATGTTCTCATCTAAACTATCAATATTATTTTAGAATCACTGGCTCAAGTCTCTCTACGAGTGCTGGCTTGACTTGTATCAACAATAATCCATTACTTGCCCTGTTAAAGAAGAAACTGGTTCCATCTCAGGTGTGGGTGCCTAAAATAATTTACTATTCGTTGGCGCCACATTATTACCCAAATATCACAATTCTTGGCTCAAAGGTTGAGTTTTGATGTCCTGATACATTGTGGTGAGAAATAGTGTAGAAATATTGTTACTTACTTACAATTTGTTGATACATTGTGCTTTGGACGACAATGCCTGCCCACTTCTGGTTAAAATCCTGTCAGGGTTTAAAATGTAGTCTTCAAATGTTGGAAAGCAGGTAAAGTGCTTTATCAGATGAAAATCATGACTGTGAGTGTGATAAGCATCTGTGAATCGGTTTCGTTTGTTTGATGTTTGTAGGGTGTTTTCAGCCTACGGCTACTGCTCCTAGCAGAGAACTGTGTCAGTGAGTTTCTTGACCTTGAATACCTGAAGAGTATGATATTTCTAGAAGGTCTGGACCTGAGCGGTAACTCTATCACTGCCTGCACAAACTACAAGGATGTTGTGCTTCAAGCAGTTCCATCCATCCAATTGTTGGACAAAGCTTGTGTTGGACTGGTTGAGAAGGTGAGTATGATAACTATTTTTTGTTGGGTTGGTCAAGAACATGGGCAAGATAAAATATGGGCTGTGTGGTGTTGGACTGGCCGAAAAGGTGGGCATGACAGCTCCTTCAAAAATTGTTCAGTTTCTCAGATGCTGTCTAGGGAAATCTACTCCTAATATGTTCGTCAATCATTAATGCATTTAAATGCCGACGAGTGATGATGTTGGCAGCGTGGTGGGATTTGGGCCTTCGGGTCCGGGCTCCTGGAATTCTGGGCCGCTGAGCCTCAGCTCTTGGGGCTCTGAGCCTGGGCCTCGGCATTCGTGCAGTGAGCTGTTTTAGATCTCCGATGCTAACTTGGACAGTTAGTAGTGCATGGGCTAGACATGGGCACCTCCACTCGTACGTATGAGGAGTGGGGAAAGACTTTCCCACGTGCAATGGGCGTAACCCCATTCCCATACACACAGGAAAGAGTGGCGATCACAAGGTCGCTTTTGTGAGCGAAAGTAAATGGCTCCGGTTACCACCCTGGATAGGTGCGAGGCATGAGCCCTCGGTGCCGGTCCAACCAGTGAGTGACTGGAAGGGGAAGAGGAGTTAACTCTCACCTCCCTGGGTATCCAGCAAGAACCGGATCACCCCACCCTTCGGGGTGCAGGGGTTGGAGCTTTTTAGGTACCGACCTAGAAACTGCCCTGGGCCACGATGTCCAGGGGTGCTTGGCACCACTTTGTGCCGCGGCCATAGCATGTTAAAGCCAATCATTAATGCAAGTCCGTTGCAAGCGGGTGCTATTTACAACATATTGCGCGACGTGTATCAGTGGAGTCTCCTAGACACAATTGTGGACGACGTTTTGAAAAGTAAAAGGAACAGATATGAACAGACATGAAAAATAGTAAACGAAACAGATGAGACAACGAGGCAAATGACAGACAAATGGACTTATGACAAGAGTGACACTAATGAAAGTAGGACTCGACATCAGACATAGATGACATGATCCAAAACTGGTACTGAGACAATTAGACTTACAAGGCTGAGACGTTGCTGACTGGCAGTGTAGAGTGGGATGGGGGATCTGGTTATCCAAAGTCCAGCTGAGGGAAGGCGCCCTCTGGATCCCAGTAGCGTGAACCACTGAAGAACCAGGGAGTGCCGGAATACCAGCTGGTAAGTATGTTATTGGAGTGATTTCATCTAAGATGGAAGAACTAACCCCCAACTCACATAGTCTGGTCCACTTAGAAACAAGTGTTATTGCTGGGCTGGAGCTTTCGGGCATCTGGTCCATCAACCGGTCATTCTGATAGCTGTTTTCAGTTCAGAAGATGCGACCGGGAATAACATCAGAAGACCCTGCAGCCGCCGAGAGGAAAGAACTTTTAAATTAGGTTAAGTTAGTTTTTTAGTCTTTCTTTTCTTTATATTTAGGTTAAGCTAATTTTAGGTCCATACAAGTGGTGGTTTAGGCTGGAAGTAGGCGGAGCGAAATATCCAATAGGGCACCTCCCCAGGTGGTGGATAGGGGGATGCTCACCACCACTGGAGCTTTCACTAAATCTGGGGACTATTAGATCCAGAGGTCGGCGGGACAACCAGCAGTGGAGAGTATCGGGGCTGTAAGATACCCGGGGTGGATTAACTAGTAGGATGAAAATTATTTTGTAGGGTTATAAGGATAGTTAGATTAGGTGCAACTTACATAATTTAACTATTGTTTAAAAATTAGATATTGTATAATAGATGATGTAGACAAAAATATGTAGATAGATTTAGTTACTGAACTACCATCTAGATGTCGGGATAGAGGAAAATTAAATAAATAAAATCATTAATGGATTCACATCAATAGGGTAGTATTTGTGCCAAACATTAAAGGTAATTTTTTGACTTAATCATTAATATAATATATTGATATAACTCAATAAGGAGAACCTCTTTTCGCTTTATGAGGTAATTGTATTATATTTGGAAGAAGGTATATCCCTGATGAGTTCCGATAGAATAACCTAGGTCGGGAGATTGGGCGGTGACAATCAATTTTCTTTAAGAGGCAACCATTACCTCTTTGTCCATTGGCAGCAGTGTGAAGTGTGAACTGTGTTGTTCTTTTCATTGTAAAGGCCATATTGTGTTCGTCCCTTTTATATGTTTCTATCCAATTTTCCTATACCTTCTTCCAAATATAATATATTGTTATTGGCTGTCACTAAGAAATAGTTAATTAATATTTTCCGCAGCAGTACATTAAATATTATTGAGCTATTGATCCCTAATAGTCACAAATTATTTTAAAAGCGCTCGGTTTTTGGTTATGTTTCTAGTTGGCAGCCAGGAGACTATTCCGACCAGGGGAGCATTTATGTGTGGCGCAAATGCACACCCACCTTACACTCCTGCAGAACATGAACAGCCCAGATATAGGGCTGGATATCCATCCGGTAGACCAAGGGCACTTCCCTATTGTGGTCCTGGTGGGACCATTGGCTTCCAATAAGAATTTTTTGGTGCAGCGACTGGCCCATCTCTTTCCAGACAAGGTGCGAGCACACCATACTGCTACATTGAGCATTAAGTATATTTGTCACATTTAAGGCTCTCTAAATAATATTATATGCTATTGTTCTTCCTATTAACTCAACAACCCCAATACCAGACCATTAGTATACCACTTATCAGAATGTGGGTTCACTTTATAACAATAATGTTGATTAAATATGTTTCATATAAACTAAAGAAAATTGTTAGAAAAAATATTAAAATCGCTAAATAAATCAAATCCCTTCTAATACCTATGTCATAAAGGAGCAGTTGAACTTTTTAGACAAAAGGATTCTCTTGGATTTAAATATGAGATTCAAGATTCGTAAGGAGTAACTTTTGTGGTCTCATGCTCTAAGTCAGGGATGGGCAAACTACAGCTCACGGGTGTATTCTATCCGAACCACGGGATAAATAATTTAAATGTGTTGCATTGAGTTATGTTATGTTACCACCTAGAGCCCCAAATGACGAAAAGAAAAGGCAGAACATCCAACTCCAACTCTTGTCACGTTACACGACATATAAAGTTTACATCCTCATATTCACGCAAACAAGTGTTTTCAACCATGAAACTTATGAAAAGTGATCTTAGAAACCGTATTACTGATGAGCACTTGTCATCTTTCTTAAGAATCCCCTCCTCACAGTTTAACCCAGATTATTTAAAAATGCTGGAAGCTTGTTTTCAGTTTCACTCATCTCACGCCCCATCATATACATATTCTGGATGAACTTCAAAACACACTAGTCCACAAAGGTATTTATGATTGTTTTGCATTTTCAATGTATTTTAACCTAGTCATGTCAGTCTATATTTATGTTCATTTTTTTTAAATGTATCTTTAAGAAAAAATATATATTAATAAAATGAAGAATTTGTTTGTCTATCATGAGCATTGCGTAATATCTACCATATGCAGAGGTCTAAATTTTAAAATTAGTAGCCCTTGTGAACATAAATATGCACCTTGAAGCTGGAATTTTACATTTTTTATTATATTTCTTTTTAATTTACTAAAAACTGGGTCGGAAGAAATAAAACAAAGCGAGTTTTTTCTGTCTGTTTGAAACAAAGAAAAGTGTTGACTGAGGGTAACCACAAACTGCATTGCGTGGTTACCCCAAGCAAAGCTGGGTACTCCTGCTACTAATGAGTAAAATTCTTGACCCACAAAAAAAAGTATAAGTTAGTCCTCATGTAAGTAAGTTTGCACATCCATGGTATAAGGCATCACTCTTACAATAGACTGGATTGCCGGTGATGGGGAAATAAAGGAGTGGATCTGTCGGATGTGGTGTATTGAGGGTAGTTTTCCCTAATTGTGTCTTATTCTCTTATAGTCCCTTTAAATTCAACCTTCCTCATTCCTAACCCAACAGTATAAAATGCAGTACACAAATATTTTAATTAAAATGGAAAAGTAGGACTATGTTATTCAAGCCAAATGTGGAACATGACCAGCCAGCATTTCTAAAGTGTTTCATAGCTCTTCCAACTATCTCATTTGACTTAAAAGGTAAAGTGACTATCCTCCCAGGGGCTTAGGTTTGAGCCCCAAATAATTGTTTTGGGAAAGAGGTTCCCAAATTTTGCTACCCCTGATTACTGTCTTCAGATATATGCAGGAGTCAACCACACCTCACGTCCACCCAAGACAGATAGCAGTGAAGTTGATGGCGAGTCATACCACTTTGTGAGCCAAGACAAGTTCAACGAGATGACATTAGAGGGGAAATTTCTGTCCATCACTGAAGTTCTTGGGAAGAGTTTTGGTTTCAGTAGGTTTTTATTAGTTATATTATTTCCTCGTGTAATAGTGTATACTAACAGTTGGTTCCTTAAAATACTTAAATCCTTAAGGATATTCGGCATTCAAAAAATTTCAGACTTGGAGATCCAAATTTTGTATTACTATTTTTAAAATTTTGTATGGTTGTTTTATGAATTATGATGCTTACTTGAAGTTTATCTCATAATTATAGAACCAGACTCCTGACTTTTATTTCTAACACATAGCTAAATGTGAACTTAGAATTTTAAAAAATTAAGTTAGTTAATATTTTTATTTTCTACAGCAACTTAAGGATTAATTGAAATAAAATAAGAATTAAATATATATATTTCTTTATCAATGTGAGGAAGTTAACCTCTTATGCTTATTATTTTTTCTAGGATTCAAATTTAGGATTTGTAGGAAAAACTGAAATCAAGACTTGGGAAAAAATGAATACAATACAATGTAACTATAATCATGATCTAATACATTTTATCCTTGCAGAAAAACCAGAACTATAATAACCATCTATTTTTCAAGTCAAATTAGGGTTCAGTTGTTTAGGGTTGCAAGCTGTGAAAAGTAAAATGTATGTTATTTTGTCTTACTATCCACTAAAATACTTATGTTTTAACTAGAGTAAGTTGAATGGATTAGTGCTTATATTACAAATCCTTTACATTAATTTTTCCCACAGATCCTGAATCTCAAATTTAAATCTTAGAAAACATGTAAACATAAGAGGCTAAATTTACTTGACAATTTTTTAATTGCAAAAGAAAAAAAAATAATAACTGTTAACATGGTTTATACAGTGGATCAATTTTCCAGGGTACTCGGGGAAAAAATTGGCCCATATAGATAAAAACTGATCATCTCTGACAGAAAAATATCACTCAATGCTTGTTCATTCATCAATGACTTCACCGACAACCCTTTTTTGTAAATATTTCAAGTTTTTGTTATAATGTAGGAACAACTCTTTTACCTTTAGACATGTTCACTAATGGTTTCAAAAATAAAAATTTAAAAAGTTTTACAAGATACGACATCACAAACTGATAACACAGCACACAGTGCACCTGCCCTCTTTGCCTCAAAAATAAACACTGGATAAGTATGCTCAAATAATTATATTTATTATGGTTATCACTTATGTTTGATGATGTGTTATTAGTAACAGTCGCCAGTAGCATGTATAATTGAAATATTACTAAAAAGTACTTAATTTTTTTGGGCCTCATTTAATCCGCAGCCCAGTTAATGCGACCCTGGATAATCAAGAGTCTACTGTGTAATGCATTCGTCAAAAGATTCATATTATCAGTAAGTGGTAAATTAATGGTCTGGAGTCTGGTTCTTAGGTTTATCTTATAATAATTATGTTGAACTAATCCACCAATAAGCAATATCAGAATTCTAAAACAAATTATGACTCAAAATATTGAAGGTGTATCACCCAAAGGTGGAAGGACAAAAAACGGAAGAATGGTCTAATTATAGAGGAAGATAGAGGCATTTTACTAAACTGGCCTGGCCACAGGCTGGAAACAGTTGTTGTTGATGATGATGATGATGATGATGATGATGATGATGATGATAACCCAAACGAGTAGTAAGAGACAGTGCTAAAAATAATGTAATATCCTTAAGAATATGAGGTTTCAAAGTGACCATTCCTGATTTTAACTATTCACCTGGAGCAGTTTAAGAAACACTAATCAAGTCCCAGATTTTGTTGATCTAGAAATTTCTATAAAATGACCTAAAAATGACTTCAAATTTTCAAAAAATTATCTAAAATTATAAACAAAAACTCTTAAAATCCATACAACTAAATTAAACATGAACTTTACAAATGTAAACTAAAAAATATGTATGCAATAAAAAGCATTTAACAACTAAACTCTCACACCCTGCTAAATATAGCATTGATTTACAAATATATGTTCAGAAGTAATATCTATCCCCTCCCAATGCAACTCTCTTAGAGCTTAGTTGCAGTGTCTCCCCTGGAATGTGTATATTCGAAACATACAAGCAAAGAGGAAACACAGTTCATTGACTTCATTATCTTCTCATTCTGACAACTGTGTTTAAGAAATGTAAGCATTTATAAAATATCTATAGTATCAAACAATATACTTTTTTAACATGAATGTCTTAAAATTACATCACACAAAAAAGCTTAAAAATAACTAAAAAATAACACAAGAGAATATTTAAGAATCAAACAGCTGAAGATATTATTTATGCTTTTTATTGAGGAATTCTCCATCAAGATATATTCTGAAAATTGAAACCTGGACACGAGAATCGAACCCAGGACCTTTGGCTTAGTATGCCAATGCTTTAACCACTGAGCTTTCCAGGAATCGTCGTGCCCAGGGTCATTATTCACTCATATTTTAAGGCAGAGTCTATGATGGACGTGTGGAAATCATCCGCTACTAATGTGTGATTTCTTTTATTAAGATCACGAGCTATCAGATAACGCAGTCACCTTTGACTCGTAGTTGGCTTCATGCTGCCACTTGTACACTTATTATAATTGTAAGGGATTGCATATTTAATAATCAAATAGCTGAAGCTATTATTTATGCTTTTTATTGAGGAATTCTCTATCTAGGTGGCTGCATTATCTGATAGCTCGTGATCTTAATAAAATAAATCACACATTAGTAGTTGATGATTTCCGCACGTTCATCATAAATTCTGCCTTAAAATATGAGTGAAGAATGACCCTGGGCACAGGACAATTCCTGGATAGCTCAGTGGTTAGAGCATTGGCATACTAAGCCAAAGGTCCTGGGTTCGATTCCGTATCCAGGTGTCATTTTTCAATTTTCAGAAATAAAACATTATCTTAAATTCTAAAATGATAAAAAATTACCTATAAAATATACATTTCTAAAAGAATGGGATCATCAGCATAGTTATTTATGAGCATTATACGTGATGAACCAATAAAAAATGGCATGTCATCAAAATCCGGGCCCTGCTAATCATGTTAAATATCCTTATTGTTTGTATTTTGATTTGTTATTACTAAATACACTGCAAAAATTGTTTTAATCCCATTTTCTCTCGCTTGCACATCTTAGCAACAAACTTGTAGCTTCAACAAACCAATGCTATTAACTTCAGATGCTAATAGCCGCAGTTTTATGTATGCTCCACTTTCGCTATAAATGTTACCAACATATTCCATAACTACAAAATGTTTTAACTGACAATATTTTGGTGGCAGGAGTAATTCTTGTCCTTGAGCTTCTACAAGGGCAAAGCTTCTCTAGTGACCGTTTGTTGTCCCCGTTGTTAGGGGCACATTTCCACCAGTGTGACAACAGTGCTGCTTGCTTTCTCCACTTTGCGTCAAATCGCTCTTTGTTTGAACTATTCTGAGTACTGTAATAAATTGGAATTTGAGGAGGAAAGACTCGTAATTTCATTATTACATACGAGAATTATATATAGAAATTTGAGATCCCAAGATCTTTTATTTTATTATTCTGATTCTCAACTTTAATTCTTAAATTTTACCTTTGATTTCTTGAGTCCAATTTTTCAACATTTACAATTGTAATATTTTTCCATACATCTAACCTTACAATAACGATTTTTTTTTTAATATCTCATATAGTATAATGTGTTAAAAACAAAAACAAAAAAAACTTAAAATTATAAATAGTAAAAAAATTTCACTGTGGTGATGTTTAATGAGTGCAAAATCACTAAAACTCAAAAGGACATGTTGAGTACTTACATAACAATTTACCTACTGAAGTTAAATGGTAAAAAAAAAGTTTGCAATAAAAAGTAACCTAATTCTGAATATTGCCATTTTGTTTGGATGCCAAAACTTCCTGCTATTTGAGAGCTAAGACTCAAGGTACCTATTCAGGGAATCAAATTTTTACATTTTTAATTGAGTAGAGCAGTACCAGTTTCATCCTTTCCTTTTAAATAAGATTGGAAACATTACTTTTATACAATATCTAACAAACTCTGCCTGTGACAATCAAAGACCTTTCCAACTTATAAATACATATGAGTAGCCCATATGTAAAACCTGTTTAATCCATAATTTGTCAAAATCGAGATATTGGTATCCATGGATACGTTGGTTTTCCTTCTTTTAGTTTAACATGGTTTCATGTTTCAAAACCAGCTATAAATCCCTTAAAAATGAAAGAGAAAAGTGGGACCATTGGCAAAACCTGTTAAATGTTGTAGCTTACAGGCTCAAAACCTGTTAAATCATCCTCATGTTTACATTTGCAAAAGCCTTTATAATTGATTAAAACCGCATGTACACTTTGAATAAACAAATGAAAAACAAGATAATTTTTGTTTAGATGACAGATATCTGATGAAACTATTTCTATTTTATTTTCATTTCAAAGTTAATGTCATAGTGGTTAATATTAAAGTTTAATGTTGGCTGCATTACGTTTTTTAGAATTAACTTGAAAAACAGCAGCTGTTGCTATAAAAATATGAGGGAATATTACTTTTTCCTAACCTAGGCTTGCAGTAGCTTTCATACTATAAAGTGTTGCAAATCCAAATGATACAGTTATTATAGAAACACCTGCTGAAACGTCAAGAAAACGTAAACGACGTCCTAGACGTGTGGAAGTGCACCATTGCCAGAAAGGATAGGTAAGGCTATTAATGTATTTTTCTCCCATCCTACTATCGCACACACACTCCTTAGAAGTATAAATTGCTAATATATGAATAAAAACCCAAAAATATTATAAATGTAAAAAAATCTAGAAGAAGGCGTGACTCCACGTGGAAGTCATGAAGGTGCTCACCAAGTTGAAAAATACAGTTTAAAAAGACAAGCTGTCAAGGACTTCATCAAAACTTGTATACCCATTCAAAACCATTACTGTAGGGTTAAAATTAAAACTAGTCAGTAGCTAAATAGTGATGTGTCTCGAAGAAAGATGTGGAAAATAAATGTACCATGAAAAGCACCCGGAAGAGCAACTCAAGGTTGAATATGAATTTTTCAGAAATGTTTTCTATGACAATTTTAATATAAGTTTTAATGCTCAGCGTGTACATGTCTAGAGAATTAAATTGCTGAAAAGAAAAACAGAGAGAAAAAATAGGAACTGGAAGTAGAACTCAAAGTACACAAGAAAAGGGCTGATACATTTTATGAAAAGCTACGTGAGGAAAATGACCATGAGACAGTTCTCAGCTAGGATTGTCAGAAGAACTTGGTATTGCCGAAAATACTTGACAAGGAGGCTTATTACCAACGTTAATTCTACTTGTATAACTTTAGCATTTGTGAGGGTATTTCAACAATTAATCAAAACAAATAGAACACTTTTTGCTATGTATGGACAGAAAATCAATTTTCTAAAAGACCTGTGCAAATCACATCTGCGTTACATCACAAGTTGTCTGATTTAGATCTTGTTGGAATCACCACAGTTCGTCTGTTTTCTGACGGCTGTGGCGGGTAGAATAAAAATAAGACTGTTATATACGTGCTTTCACACGGGTTGCTTCTAGAGGCTCCCCCACAAGCAAAGGAAGTTGTGATATGCTTCCCGATCATGGGCCATTCTTTTATCCCGCCTGATCGGGTATTTGGCAATTTTGAATGACAATTCAAGGCCAAAAGTGTGATTGTCAATCTGGAGGAATACCTGCAGGTTTTTGACAGGTTCTCAACTGTCTTTCACCTAGGTACAGATTGTAAAGTGAGTGATTGGAAACTTGCTTCAGATGAGCTATTGAAAAAACCAGGTGAGTGGCATTTTCAGTTTCAAAAAGCCAAAAAGATTGTTTTCAAACAAAGTAAAACTGTAAATACTATCCTGGTTCAGGGTGAGCATTTTATAATTTTGAAGTTGGCGAAGCTGAAACGCTGTGCAAACAAGGAAAGATTTTTCGAATCATTCAGCTTACTGAGGTACAAAAAGGAGTGAATTTGAAATCTGCTAAAATCACATATGTTAAACGTCTTCTTTCGCTTCACTTTGGTGAGGAGTGGTATGAAAAACCAAGGCTTCAATTTTACAATATTGTTTTTGCTGAGAAAATGAACCCAGTTCCTTTGATGCCAGTAGATTTGGAAGAAGAAGAAATGGATTTTGAATTGACAGAAGATGTTCTTGAGGAGATTCGTTAATTTTTGTGTTGGACTTTTACACATTTTTTCTTTCAAAGGTGGACCTTATCACAATGGAAACAATATTACTTCATGACCTATAATTTTTATACATATTAATAAAGTCTTTTGTTCTAAGAAGAATCCTTTTTTTGTTTAAATTTGTATTTTAAAACCCCATTCCCATGAATATAACAGCTTTTGTACCTTGATTATAAAAGCAAATGGCCAACCATACAGATGCAAAATATGTTATTTCCACTGTATAGATGCAAAACCTATTAAATCCAAACTTATAATTAAAATAATTACATTTCTGTTGGGGTGATACTATACAGCTTTTGTTAGTTAAACCGAATAATTTTTCTTTAATTTATCATTGCCAGGTTAGTTGTTATAAGTTTTCTTGTGATTATCTGAAAATTCTTTCAGGTGGAGTCAACGGGTTTTGCATATGGGCTACTTATATATATTATATAAATATTCACAACACCTCCACATCAAAGCTATCAAAATATTGTTGGCCTGACATTAAATATTATTTCAAACCATGTAATGATTAGCTTAGGTAACATGTCGTTTCCTTAAAAAAGAACCGTCTGCATTTCAACCATCCATGAAAACATGACAGTTAAAACATCAGGTAAATAATCACAAGGACAAGTGATACGCAACATCTCCGCTGCTATATCAGTAGTGCATGTCTGTGAAAATAGTAGTGCTGGTTAAACCACTTGTGGAAATGAAGATTTAAGAAGTAGCATACATGACAGAAGGAACAAACTAATGAATATGAATAATTACTAGAGTGAAACCCCTCTAATACCACGAATAATTAAGGATATTCAAAATAATATTGGATTCAAGATCCAGATAGCTAAAATTTTTAGCTCTTTTGCTTCAAATTTTCATTTTAAGTTGGATTTTAAGTTATAATCCTACTTATCCATGGTTCAGACCCAACATATAAGATAAACTTAACAGAGACCGACTATTAATTAAAAACATAACTGAATGTATGAATGTGATGATAAATGAAAAATATATCAAATATATAACATTTTGTTACAATCTCTATTTTCTATTATTCCATTATATATCTATTTCCTCTTATGTTTATTATTATTTCCAAGATTTGGATTTGTCAAATAGCGGATCTGACCCAGCTCTAGTAATTACCTCCATAGTCAGTTTGAGTACAGTCAAACATTTGTTCCCTTGCACACGGTGGACCAACCTTCAACCTTCTTCACGTACAGGTCGGGATGAGTTGGCCCAAGCAGTGGCTCACCATAGTGTGTGTGTGACGCACATGGACATGACAGGGGCCTTGTCACTGCGTCACTCTGGCATGAGGCCCTACCTGGTGTTAGCCCTCCCTCGCAGCGAGCAACTCCACCGAGCCCAGCTCAAGGAAAAATATGAAGCTCACATCTGCAAGTTAACCAAGATTATCTCTCTCTACAGTAAAGGGACATTTCCACCTGCAGGTGTGTGCAATTTCATCTCTATAGGGGTACCTTGTCACCTGCAGATGTATGCTTTCCTCTCTATAGAGCTGCCTTGCTACCTACAGGTATATGCATTTTTCAGGGAGGCCTCGCCGCCTACAATTGTTTACTTTTCTCTTTACAAGGGCTCTTGTCACATGCAGATGTATTCACTTACATCCATACAGAGGGCCTTGCTAGCTGCAGGTGTTCCCCCCTCTCTCCATACGCTGAATATATTTCAACGTATGTTTAAATTTATAATATTTATTGACAGGATTTGAAGAAAGTCAGGAAGAATCTTACAAAGTCACCAAAGACATCATGAAGGACTGCTTGAACCATGTTATCAAGAACTCTCTCACAGATAAAGTTCAGACCATTTCAAGGATGGCTTACAGTTTACCAACTGAGGTCGGAAATCAGGTCTCTGCAATACTACAGATTATCTAGAGGTCTTGGCTGAGCTGGTGGAGTTTCAGGCAATACACTGCTATCTGGGGCACATTGGGGGAGATTTAAATAGGGGCAGATTTTATCTACATGATTTAATTAGTGAAAACTTGAAAGAAGATAATCAGAGCTCACTCTAATTGTAATCTCATCTGGTAACGATTCCAACATTGGGAGAAAATATCCTCAGCACCCTCAGACTGCTACATCTCTGATCTAGGCTTGTGTGTTTAGTAATGGTTGCAAAAGAAAAATGGTGCCAAAGGGTATTTTAAATTATACATTGAAAAGAGGAAAGAAGGGCAAGGCCTACACACTTATCCAGAAAAAACTCAGGCCTCAAAGTTCACAATTAAAAACATAACAAAACATATAACTATTAAATTTTCAGGGTACATCAGTCCCTTTCTTCAGCAGGAGAGAGTAAAACACCAATTGGACTATGGCAGCATAATAGTTTGATCACCAAATTGTTGGAAGTATGGCATCTTTGAAAATTTAGGTGGCATTATTGAATAAAATGGGAAAAAAATGGACAAAAACAAGATGATGAAAATGTACACTCCGTCAAGTTTGTAGGGTAGCAACTTGCTGGTTCAGACCTTGTGGTATGCTATACTTCATATTTGAGTGCAAAACGAATTTCACATCTTACGACCAAGGCCAGAGTTAAAGAAGGCCTTAATTCCTTAAACTATTTCTTAACTGTTGGGAAGAGGGATGGCAAAGGGGTTATGTATTTTAATGCATTTTCAATGTCCCAATGGTTTGATTTGCTAAATTAATTTTATATATTTTATGCAAAATAGACTAACTTATATGTTATACATAATAATATATAATATGTATTATATGTCTAAAAATGTATTATATACAGGTTGTGGCAGAAACAATGGCCCATTTTAAATTGTGCACCATTATCGATCACGGCGTCCAAGAGCACTAATGTTTGTTCCAATGCGTAGTCTAGTTCAAAGCATTGCTGTCTGCCCAGATAGTGTAACCTTGGCAGTCAGCATGGAGCGCTGGCCGAATGAACATCGAATGAACATCGTGCATTTGCTGTTGAAACATTTCTCAAGTGTGCTGATAGTGTTGTGACTACTCAGCATATGTTTCAGTAACACTTTTAATATCAGCAGAAATGGACAGGTGCCAACGCGGAAGACTATCATGAGATGGCTCAAGGACTTCAGGACAACAGCATCTGTATCAACCAAGAAGCCACCTGGTAGGTGACGTACAGTTCGCACCCCGGACAATATTGCAACAATAAGAACTGCTTTAGAGCAAAGTCTAAGATACTTTGTTCGTTGGCGATTGCAAGCTCTTAACATATCGGACAGAAGTTTACACCGTATGTTGCATCTGGATATTAAGTTTCACCCTTAACAGATGTAAGTACTGCATGAATTATTGCCCGGGAATATAGTCAATTCAAACTCTCTGTATGCAGATTCTGGAAATGATAAACAAATAAATCAATTTTCTCAACAATCTGATGATGAAGGATGAGGTACACTTTCATTTAAGTGGCTATGTCAACAAGCAAAACTTAAGGTACTTGGTGCCTGGAAATCCTCATTGCCTTTATAAGAACGACAACTTCATAGCCAAAAAGTTACTGTGTGGTGTGTATTGTCTTCTCTGGGTATTGTTGGTCCATATTTTTTTGAGAATGACACCAGTGGGACTGTCACAGTCACAGCAGAGCGATATGAGGATATGCAACTGCACCACAATAATATCAATATGGAGTCGTCGTGATTTCAACAGGACAGCACAACCACTCACACAGCAATCCATGACGACTTTACGAAAAATGTTTTCACACCACCTTGTTTCCTGGTTTGCTGATGTAAACTGGCCATTTTGTTTGCCTGATTTACCCGCCGGTGATTTTTCTTCTGTGGGGATTTCTTAAATCCGAAGTCTATGTGAACAGGTCAGCAAACATTCAGGAATTGAAAAACAACATTCACATCAAATTTGAGACAGTATCACAAGAAACTCTACATAAGGTTATGGCGAATGTGCATGTTCGTGCTGAGAATTGCATCGCCAACAATGGTGGTCACCTGAAGAACATAATTTACAAAAAACGACTCATATAAGGAATGGTATTTATTCAGGTTCGAATCCCTGGATATTTGTATATTTGCCACCTCTTTATTGGGAGTTTCAGAGTTCTTATTATAACTAAAACGTAATATATTATAAAACATCCCACAAAATGTAGAAAATATTTGCTATTGCAATTTTCTGTGCTAACATAAAAGGGATAATAGGCCTAAAGCCAAAAATATGCTAGAATACATCTTTATATAAAATAACATTTTTCAACTGCGTCCTAATACCATTCCTGGATACATAGGGATACACTAGTGCGGTAGAATTAATAAGGTTGAATTGAGAGGGGATATACCTACATTATGTGGTGGAATGGTGGGAAACAATTTAGGAATTAACATCCTCAAAACACTTGGCTGGAGGACTATATTTTGTATAGAATGTTTTTACTTTATTTTTACCTCTTTTGACAAACATCACTGATACCTAATCAGCTTTAAATACAACTTAAGTAAAGTGTTTTTAAAATGGCTTCAAATAAGCGTGCTAAACCAACTATTCACAGTGAAGGACTTATGTCCCATTTGGTACTGACTGTACTAGAACGCTCCTCTTATACCTTAGCCTTTCATACTCTAGAGCAAATGCAGCTCTTGGTCACTAGATGCAATGTTGTCTTTGTCGAGTAGTATGCCATCTGCTTTGCAATCGTGTGAAGTGTAGCATACTGCAAGGGCTGACTCAGCGAGTTGCTACCTTACAACCTCGAACGAACGAGTGTAAGGAAAAGAAGAATAGAAACAAAAATGGAAAAAAAACTGAGAATAGGAACAAAATGAAAAAATTGCCTTAGAATATAATTTTAGAATGAGCCTGGGAATGGTACGATTCCTTATTATCTCAGTGGTTAGAGCATTGACATGATAATCCAAAAGTCCCATATTTGATTCCTGTGTCTAGGTGTCATTTTTCAATTGAAAGTATATGGTATCTAGATGTGGCTATAACCGTAATTAACAAATATAAAGCTTTGCTATTTAATCCAAGGAAAAATTGAGAAAATGGAGGAAGATAAAAAAGAGGAGGGAAAATGTAGTAGATATGTAATAATAATAATATTTAGCACCACGTCTACTACCTGTTCGGGTTATACGCTTTAAGTACTAATTACTCTAATGGATTAGGAATTGGGAAGGTTGAATTAGAGGAAGTGAACCCGCATTTGCGTGGAGGGAGAGTGGAAAACCATTTAGGAAGAACCACCCCCAGTTCACCCGACCGAGATTCGAACCTCGATCTCCCCATCCTCAGCGGTCGAGCTCATCACGACAAGCGCGTTAGCCAACTACGCCACCGAGGCGGGTAGTAGGTATGTAAACCAAAAGAAATGCTACCATAGTCCAGTTTGTGTTTTACTCTCTTCTGCTGAAGAAGACAACTAATGTAGGGCCTACCCTGAAAATTTCATAATTATGTGTTTTGTTGTGTTTTTAATTGTAAACTTTGAGGCTTATAGTTCTCTCAATTGTGTAGACCTTAGTCCTTCCATCCTCTTTTCAATGTTTAATTTAGTGTATTAGTTTTTAAGTTTTGTGCTGATATTGTTCAGAAAATTAGTATTAACACATGCTTTGTTATTAACATAAAGGACAGTGATGACCCTGTAAAATGGAAGCTGGGGCTTGAAAATGAGAGCTTGGGGCTGCTGACCAATAAGCCTAAGCTCGGCTCGAGTGTCATACCCATGGGTGACACAAGCGGCTGCCCAGGCTATCCCAAATTGTCCTCAGACATGCTGCTTGCGAGAGCCCGTGTTGACACTAGCACCACCGTCTACATGGAAACAAAGATTTCTGATGTACATGGGCCAGATCTCACAGTGACACTTTTGAGTGTGAAGGGATCACAGTTTCTAAAGGAGGCTGATAGCCAAGAGGACTGCTGTGTTGCCAACAGGCCAACGTCTGGCAATCAAAAGCAGCACATAGACATCCAAACCACAAAGGACAGTAACCTCAACAACACTGTTGAATTATTCCTGCAATCTGTCATACGCACACGGGAGTCATACCTGTCCTTGCACCAGAACAATCCAGGTGTGTTCTCAAGGACCATCTTCACTGATGACCTCAACCAAGCACTTGATAAACTCACCGAGTTCCTTAAGCAGGTGTACAGGTATTTATCAGCATCCACTCTACAGAAACCAATTAACACACCGAAGAAAGATCAGTCAATGATTCAAATTTTAGCACACACTGTATGAATACTGCCAGTAGTGACTTTATGCTCCGTGACCAGGATTACAGTAATGCCTATATGCTCAGGGACTAGAATTCCAATACCGATTATATGCTCAGAATTCATTAATATTATTATTATTATTATTATTATTAGCATCACATCTTACTACCCGCTCAGGTTGTACGCACTTACGCTAATGTGTAATGGCAGGGTGATTGTGAGATGAAATGGAGGACCTACAGTTTAACGTGGAATCTGAACCACGAAGGCCTGGCATTCCACACATTCACAAGTCGTGATTAATACAAGTCTTGTCAGAGGTGAAGGAAGGGTTTGGTAATCAGATAACTGTGCCGAAACCGGACTAGAATTCCAGTACTGGCAATATGCTCAGGGACTAGGAATAATATCAGACGTATTGGCTAGAAGATAAACTAATATAACATTACATAGTGAGTATAAGATCAAGTATTTGTTAAGTATCTATAATGCAGTTTAGGCTCTCTATCAACTTTCAGGTCACAGCCAAAACAGCGCCCAGTTTTTAGTCTCCAGGAAGATGAAGTGGTCCAGTCAATGTCTAAGAATCGCTTGGAGAAGTTCGGGCAAGAGATGTCTAACTGTCAGTCCACCATGACGAAGCAGCGAGAGGGTGTTACAAGGGCCTTTGAGCGGCATTTGGATTATAGAGCCTATGACATTGGGTATACACCCAAATAGGATTGATATCTAGCAAATTATTAATTAAATTTAATATTCAATATCTAAAGAAAATCTATTTTGACTTAGAGATATCATTTTGCTGTTGATATATTTTCTTAATGATTTTTTTTAAAGTGAATGACAGTTGGAAAATTATTTCTTTCATAATTCTTTCACTTTTTTAAAATCTTTTATCTAAAAAAACACACACACTTGAGCTGAATAATATTTTTACAAAAATTTTTCAAATGTTTAACTCAAAAAGTAAGAAAAATGAATATGAGTGAAAAAAAAATTGTACACAACTAAATATCATTTTTGCAACTAACTCACTTTAAAATTAACCTTGGATTGGGAAAAAAAAGGTTTTCACACAGACTATTCTCACACCTAAACAAAACAAAGAGACATATCAATAACAATTTTATTGAATTACATACAATGAAATGAAAAGGAATCACATACAGTTTAAAATAAATATATTTGTGTGAACAATATGAATTTAAAAAACCTTTTTCAATTATACAATATCAAAATTGAGATATTTACTGATAGTTAGTGTAATGTTTGTTTCAAAAACATGAACCAAAAAATAAATGCAATACAACTAAAATCATTTTATAGAAAAAAAAATAGCTCATGGAACAGTTCAGACCTATGACAAATATCATTTTACATTTGGTTTGAAACTATAATTAACTAGTTAGCACAAATTATTATTTACAGTCTAGGCTCTTCAGACACAAGCACTCAGCTATAAGATTAACCAAATTACAATATACACTTTAAAACTCTTTAAACAGAAACCTTATTTTTAGGTACATCATTTTACAGGTTAGTTTCTTTACTGTGTACCTTCTTCCTTTGTTAAAATAATCCTGAATGAATCTAAAATCTTGAATAGTAACAAAAGAATAGAATAAACTTTGATACAAAATAAATAAATCTAAGTGGCTCAGAAATAGACATAAATACTTAGCACCTTCTTACTACCCGTTCGGGTTATACACTTAGAAAAAGACATATGGCCTTTACCCTGCAGTTTTCTTCTGTCAAGATCAAAGGAGCCAACGTAACTCACTTTGCCACCACATACATTTAAACATGGCTAGTCACTTTAGCTGCACAGAAATAATTTCTTAAGATGGTTATGAATTTAAACTTTTAGAATATAGGGTTGGAAATGTTGTAAGCTGCATGAATAGTATTACTTGTGGCAAATTACCAAGACAATTAGGCTAAAGCCAATTAACTTGGCCCATCAAAGTGAAATAACTTGAGCAGAATAAGTACTTATCATTTGAGTAGATTCATTCAATTCTATTAAATGTTAAGAAGGGTTTAGTTTTTTTGATAAGTTGGAGTGGCACATTTTTGTCTTGCAGATTGTTTTTTTTTAAGTTTGTCACTACAAGAAATATAAGCAAGCTCTTTATAATTCCAACTATAAAGTTACATTTGTTTTTTGAAAGATATTACATTTTTAAGTTTATAAGAATTAAAGGCATAGGTTTATAAGAATAAAAGGCAAACAGGAAAATATGTACAGCCTTATCGTCTTAAAATACTGTAAGTAAAATTACTTTCACATATAGAAAATCTACCACAGTATAATTATTAATTTTTAAATCGCACACAATCTTGTTTGGTAAACTTTTATGAAAAAACAAACAAGACAAGCTTTTATGAAAATACGAGACAAGTGAATTACTAGACAAAGAACTGATGATAGATGTAGTTGTAAAAAAAACCAAATGATTCTTCTCTTATACATTCAGATCTTTAAGAAAAACCTACAATTTTGGTTTACAAGGAAATTAAGTTTGTGTTTATGTTTATGTTATAGAAATTAATAACTAATGACAACTCATTAATGGAAGTGCCAACTTTACAACCTAAAGCATAGTTCTCTTTAAAAATGGAATAAATTATCCAGGCTAGTTTAGCTTTCTCACCCAATAAATTATTTATTTTAATAAAGGTCAATTTAAAGGGGGTTCTTGGAATATCAATTTTAAATTATCTAATATATTACTAGATCCACTAGTATTTAATATTTTACTGAAAATGTATATTAGGCCTATTGTTATTAGAGGAAAAAAAAAGTCTTTACAATTAAATTAGAAGATTACTTTAAGTCCAAAGACAATGGGAAAGGCTTTTGTTAGTTTATCCCCATATACGACAATTACAACATATATATCTTCCATAAGATGTGCCTATCTCACACACACAAGCCCTTCTATACAACAAACAACATATTATGGCAACATTCATCTCTCAGTCTCCCACAAAAAACATTTTTTTTAAGGGGGTGTTTTTAATGAGCTTTGTTCTTTCACTCATTTGGTGCATCATGGGGTGGCAGGGAAAAGGCACAAAGCAGTACCCCGCACGGCCCCAGGGTGGAGGTGGATTGATCCCTCGACTAGCAAGACGTACTGCGTCAGGAGCTGGCGCCAAGCTTCTCCAGTCGACTGCAGAGTCGGGACTCCTCCTCAGCTGAGATGGACTTGAAACCAAATTTGGAATCTGCAGCAGGCTTGCACCTCAGAGCACACTCACCCTCCCAGCGAGCCTTGCCAGTCGCGTGGGACTGTAAACAACATGCAGGCAACAGGTCAAAAGAGAGCTCAAGATCAAATGAGAATAAGAGTTTTATATATACCAGCAATACTTGGAAGTACTCATGAATAAAGTGGCAAAGAACATAAGGGAGTAAATAATGAACCACCATAAGATTTACTGATGACTTAATGGTATGGGGTAAAAGGCAAAGTACAGGAACAGATGCAGGATTGAAAAGAGGAAGTGAAAGAGTATGGAATGATATTTAGCATGGTAGGATATAAAATGATGGTAATGACAACAAAAAGAATAAGGCCTAATATAGCTAGAAAGTTGGATGGATTAAAGTTGAGAAAAGCACAGCCGTGTAAAATATGTTGGAACCGTGATTAAGGTGAAGTGTGGGAGAGGATCTAATAAGAATAGGGCAGCAGGGGTAGTTCTATAGGTATGCATGAGGCCTGCTTTGGAGAAGAAAAGTGCTGTAAGGGGCATACTTTGTATCCATAATCACATATGCAGCAGAAACACAGACATTTAATATAAGAGTCAAGAAAAATGGAGAATGAAGATTGTGAGAAGCATGTCAGCTGTCACAAGGAGAAACAGGCGAGACAGGAAACAGAGGAAGCAAGGCGGAGATGGTGTGGTCATGTAATAAGGATGTAAAAGGAAAGACTACCATGAGAATGATCGAGTAGAAGTATTTAGGAGAAAGACTGCGGGGGAGACCAAGAAATATATGGGAGGAACAAATAACAGAAAGTGTGCTATTATAGGAAAAATAATGGTGGAAGGAAAAAAGAATATAGATGCATTTTACTTAACTGACCCAGCCACAGATTGTAAACAGTTGGTCATTATGATTTACCGGTAAAGTTAGTTAACAATAATATTTAGCACCGCGTCTTGCTACTCGTTCGGGTTATACGCTTTTAAGTACTAATTACTCTAATGGATTAGGAATTGGGGAGGTTGAATTAGAGAAGTGAACCCGCATTTGCGTGGAGGGAGAGTGGAAAAACCACCCCCAGTTCACCCGACCGAGATTCGAACCTCGATCTCCTTGTCCTCAGCAGTCGAGCTCAACACGACAAGCGCGTCAGCCAACTATGCCACAGAGGTGGGTGTTAGTTAACAAAATGATGAGTAGTAAAATTTGTAGTAAACAAAAGTCTTAAACATGAAGATTGTGTAAATGAAAATGGTGTAAAATAGAAGCTTCCATATTTGGACAATTGTGTTTTCTAAAATTCAGTATATAAAATAAAACAAACAGAAAAAGTTGAACATTTTTTTTGTACTGAAAGGTAGCAAACAGCCCTATCAACAGGGATGCTGGGAAGGTGAGAAAAGATAAGTGTTCTGTCTAGTGAACTAAGAGTCCCGGGTATGATTCTCGGCATGATTGAAATATTTATCATGGTGACGTGTGGGTTCACCCTTTCACAATGATGAATTAACGGTCGGGGACTGGATTTTGTGCGTATCCCAGTCTTAAGTTAGATTATAGGGCCTATTAAGCTACAACAGGCCTAGCAAGCCGGTAGTGGAAAATATATGGCTTGACTTAAATAACTATCGCACGCCACATGCTGGAAACAGAAATGGATACAAAGTAAGGGTGATGGCAACATATCTTGATTGAATCTTTCTCAAATGTGTCCTGGAATGTGAACTTTTTATCTTCATTAAAAAATGTTGTCATCTAATTTTGCTATATCAGATAGTCAATAAATGTTGATATCACCATGAGAAGAAAATTAAACTTGTGTTTCAACTAGAGCAATATTTTATTTATTTAAAATTTGCTATAGAAATAATGCAACAACATGGCCTTTTCTTGCGTCTCCTACACCCCACCTTGAGTGATTAAACTGTGGCCCTATCATGTGCACCATAGTGAAACTAAGGAAGTTAAGCTTGTTAAGATTCATATCTGACCTTATTGGTGTCAACACACATCTATTTGATAATTATGTCTAGGTTAACCAGTAAGAACACTACCTGTTACAAAGACTAAACCAAAATTCCTGGAGATTTTAACCAACAAATTGTTTCATATGTGTAATGTATTTTGTTTAAGTCGCATTAATAATATGTTCCACTGGCAGTCCTCTACCCTCAACTGGTTTATAGTAACTGAACTCACCATGGTGAGGTCTCTCTTCCAAACAGAGTTACAGCGACCATCACACAAAGGACAGGGTCGCTCCAGGGAATATCCCCCGCACTCTCTGCAGTCTAGAGACACATGTTCGTCGTGCCAGCTCACCCCACACCTACATGTATCACACAAACATTATGGTCAACACACCTGTAAGCCAGCACTGTTTCTAGACCATACATGAGCACCATCCAAGTGAGGAGAGAAACATCAATTTGAATTTGTTTAATTTAATAGGATATTCAAACAGTAATAAAAGTCAGTGTAAGTTTAGGAAGATTATGCGGATTTTATCCAAAAATGTTCATACAAATAAAAAGGGGGTGCTTCAAAATTTATATTTCAAGCTTAACCTTTTCCAAATTTAAATTTCTTCATAATAATTATTTTACATGAACTTGACCTAAGATTGTAAAACTTGTTAAATGTCTCTAGATTAGGATCTGTCTAATCACTCCTCTTAAAGAGTATTTGTGTAGTCACCAACAAGGGTGGACCATCTCTTAGTGAGATTGTTTGATTTGGGTCTCTGCAACTACTTTAAACCAAAAATAAAGCTATCTAGTAAATTCTAAATTATGGTTATTATTCAATTTTAATCAAACAATCCAGGGAGTGAGTCTGAGAATGCCCATAATACATCACTTGCGAAAATTTAAGATGACATTAAAGGTAAAACGTTCTTTTTGTTGTTTCTTGGTGGTGTTTATAAACAATTTCTTAATCCAAATGCATTTGGTTAGAGAAAGTTGTCGCTAGCTTTGTAATCTACAGAAATAGCAATAGGATAATCATTTTACAAGATTAAGCATATCAAAAATAATTTCCCAGCTATTGTATAACAATTCATAAGCATTTTTGCTTAGTATAAAGTAGAACTTGTTAATGGTTGTCATATTTGTAGTCCCAGGCCACTTTAAACATGTCAGTCCATCCCTGGTCCCCAAAGTGTAAACAAAAATTTCAGTCTTATCATGGGGATGGGTTAAATCACCTGGAGCAAGTGTACCTACGTGAAGCAGGAGTTGAGCTGCAGCCTCAGTTCCTCAATGGACAGCACAGCATCTGACGAGTTGAAGTAGTGATGCAATTCTTCCAGAGAACTACCCAGGCTCCCTATACTGGAGCTGCGGCGAGAGAGTGTGTTGTGCATCTCGGGGGGGTGGACCCGTGTCATAGACATTGGGGCAGTTGCTGTGAACAACAACTTTATTTGAAATCCCAATTTTACCTTGAAGAATGTTAACACATGTTAGTAGCCAACACAAACATTGGGACAGTAACATATCAATCAATGAATGAGATTTGTCTACTCACTCCTGAACCCATACAACCCTTGGTTTGTAATTAAGAGAGAGCCCCGTAAGTTGCCTAAGCACATTTTGAATTATTTTTTACCATTTTGTTTTGTTGGGAATCTATTAATTGTACTTTCTTGTAACAAATTTTTGTTCTAGAATACCCGTTTTGAAACTTTCCCTAACAATGTGATTGTTATGAAAACACTATATTCATGAAGGTGGAACGGTTTCTACAACAAATTAGACTGTTAAAGATAATAAAAAACTTTCCATTGTTTCTATGATAGAGCTAACCAAGGTAAATAAATGAGTGAACATAGCAATGCACCTCTAAATAAATCAATGACAGCAACTAGAAAAAAAAAAGCCACCTGGCTTCTTTGGTGCTGACTGACAGCTCACAGCTGACTTCTGACAGTCAAAATTTAGGTATATACCTAAATTTTGACTGTCAGAAGTGACAGCTGCTAAACACATGTTTTTGCAGATCATTTGGTTCGGCGTAGGGATACATAATTTGGTCTGGTAACTTTTCAAAGCCGTCAGCTGTGCGCTGTCAGTCAGCACCAAAGAAGTCGTAGGGCTACTGTATAGTGTTACAATAGTTTTAAAGGTCGTAACTTGTATTTAATATTAAAATAGGTAGTTTATTAATATTTGACTTGTGGGATGTAACATAAAATTTGTTTCAACCCATACCTTGATAAGTTTATTTTAGGTATAAGTGTAATCCCAATATGAGTCCATCAATTTACATAGGACCATCACCGCCCTAAACCCACCTTTCCACGCCCATCTAGCCCTGCTATTTATAGGCGTTGTCAAGTATAGTTTTGTTTTTATTTAGTTTTTAGTTTATTACTCACGTCGTACAAACATTCATATAATCTTTTAACCTTTGGTCTTGATCGGTGGTGCTTTACTTTCCAAGTGTACTGAAAAGTGATTTTTCATTAATGGTTTACCTGTTCCTTACTTAAAAGACTTTCTACGTTCCTCATCCTTACCCTATGAGCGTAAATAAAATGCATAAGCCTGGTCGTGTAGTAAGAAGCGATTAAAAAATATTATATACTTATTCAAAATGTGTTGATATTATAACACTGATAAATAAGATTGACCCTTGAGCCGGGAGGCTGAGGTTCGATGGAAAAATTCTTCAAACACTAATTATGATCCATTTGGTTAGTATTTATTTTTGTTTTGTTTAGTAGCAGCCCGAGTTTTTCAATTATAGAAAAAAGTTTTGTTGACAAGTCTTATTTCCATGCCATGGCTTGTAGAGGGAGGGGGGGCTCAAGTTGCTTGACGGAACTGGTCAGTCCGGACAAGTAGAGATCAGTGGGCTGCGCGTCCGTACCAGCAATCAAATATTCCTACGTTCTTTTTCACCTAGTAGTAAATAAGACTTGCGAGTTATGTTGGTAGTGTTCGTCCTAACTTGCATAGTAATGCTTGATTCACACGCCGTATGTTGACCCATGATGCAATGCAACGCTAACTTAAAAACAGCTGATTATCAACATATTTTATATTTTAGTATATACATATTTTAGATCACTCTCCCGATGGATGTTTTCAAATTATAATGTTGTATCATGGCACAAACCAGTACATCGATACACACGCTTTAAATTCACGGGTTATTTCAAATCTCACAACGACCAATGAAGCTGTCTGCTAGCTTCTGGCTAAAGAGCGCATGCGTTGTCAAATGCGCATGCGCACTGATTTGAGATGGTTGGTTCTGAGATTTATGGCTTTCCCGTGCCGAACATCTCAGGCAGAGTGGACAAAGTAGAGACGATTTGAACTTTAGCGGAAATCTTGTGATTGGTTTAGAGCTCATCACGTGACCCACGTTTCTGTTCTACGCTAGTTTTTCAGCGAACGTGTGAATCCACAGTAAGCACAGTGGACTAGAGCACTCAGCCTCAACCCTGTGCATATGTGGTTCCAGTCTCCGGGCGGCAGTTCTACTCCCCTTCCCCTCTTGTATATTTAGGGCTGAATTACAGAGCATGCGTACAAATAGGAGGGTAAAGGTCATAGCCTTGCACTTCCAAAAGCCCAAGCTGTCTTTATTGATCGGTGTGACGTCATCAATGCAGCAGCAAAGCTCGTTCAACCTGTGACGTGCATTGGGTCGATACCACAAGCACGAGTGAGCCAAACGCCGCGGTGGTTCGAAATTTTAGAATCAGCTTAGTACGAGCAGGTTTTACGATTGAGAGTTGAACACATTTCAGAGTATAATTAAGATCATTCTCCTAAATTATACCTATTACTTCCCAAACATTTTACTTCATTTTAGTGTGATGTTACACATCACTTCCTTGCATTTATTAACCTAAAACGAGTTTTATAATACTTCTGGGAAAATCTACCACTATCCAAGAGAGTAACGTTAGTAAAACGATGAACGTCCAAAAAATAATAATAAAGTGTCTATGTCACCAAAATTCTTAGACTTTTAACGACAAAAGACAAATCATGTTTTTAAAGATGTGAAGAAAATTGAAAATAAAACAAAGCGAAAGTTCCCTTACGAATAAATCTAGATTCTAGACAACCCAACACGCACGAGTGTATGTGGCGCAGTCTACAGCCAGGCGACCAAACGCGCACAAGTGTGTGGCGTGCAATTTTATCACTGTTTCGGACATGAAACCCGACACGCTCAAGTGTTGCCTGCAATCTACCACCGCAGGCGAATTTAGCAAGGCACATTCAAGCGAATGATAAAATATAAGAAGAGACTTTACGTAACCTGGTGGTCTAGGGGTAAGGTGTCAGACTTCTATGCTGGCGGCCGGGGTTCAATCCTCAGTCCCGGCACAGATTTATCTGATTGCCAAACCCTTCCTTCACCTCTGACAAGACGTGTATTAATCACAACTTGTGAATGTGTGGAATGCCAGGCCTCCACCGTGGTTCGGATTTCACGTTAAACTGTAGGTCCTCCATTTCATCTCACAATCACCCTACCATTATACATTGGCGTAAGTGCGTATAACCGAACGGGTAGTATGACGCGGTGCTGCCAATAATAATAATAATACAACAAAAGACTTTACTTTTCGATTTTTAGGTCTTTTTCTGATACGCAATTCTCTGAGATTATTTATATTTGCATCCACATTAGTAATAGTTTTGCCAATTACAGGTCATTTCGTATATCATATTAGAATATTTTAAGTGATGTTTTAGTAGATTCAAACAAAAAATTCGAAAATGGTAACCCTTTAAAAAGTTCGTGCAGGGTTTAGTCTACGTTAAGCCCCAATTTGTTATGTGTGAACTTTAAAGCTGTATCATATTTGAACGTCTCTCACCCAAACTGCATGAACCTCCGTGTCGAACATGCGCAGTAAGCACGAGAAAGAAAGAAAGTTCCACGGGAGAAAGGCTTCAGCCAGTTACAACACAACTAAGATTTCACCGCGAGATTTTAAGTTGAAAAGAAGGGG
>CABFVX010001587.1:0-20298 GCA_902151425.1 Timema shepardi | reverse complement strand
GGGGGGGGGGGCGTTGAAACACTGAGTTCGAGCCTCTCCTCTGGCACTGTTTACGCGAGTTATTTGCGGCAGAGATATCGCATATGTCAAAATTGTCAGGATTTATTGAACGTATGAAAATAGAAAATAAACTTACAAAGTATGCGTTTTATTTTGGAATCGACAGTTGGGTGACAATATTAAATAGCAAGTTTTAACTCTTTTTGGAATATTCTTGAACGTGAGATTCCATGCCTTTTCGTCCAACTTTTAAATGACATTCCCAAGACTTTCAATTTTTCAGATCTTAGCTGCATCGTAGTGTTTACCCATATTATAATATCAACAATACTGAGTCCCCAGTGACACTTGTGCATTCCTCAGGTGCAGTTTTGTAAACACGAAGTAACCTCGCTTTGTTTATATTCCTTTGAGGCGCCTGAACCCACCAATCCTAGCTAACTGTGTCAAGCTGTTTGGAAAGTTCGCAGGAGAGAGGGAAATAGAAGTAGGCCAGCGGAGGTTTACAAACAATGATCAACTCGCTTCAAAAACAAACACATAGGGTCGGACTGCAGTTATTTATAGCGGTATATTACAGCTGGTTTCAAACTTGCACGGAATATCAAGAATTTTTGTCATTGCAAAAAGCCCTTTTCCAAAACGTTTGTAGTGCCCTATCCGTGTTACTCATAACAATAAGCACATTAATTATAAAATCCATAGTTAGTAAAATACATTTAGAAAACAAAAACTTTATTTTACGGCCAATATTGATGGGAAATATATTGATTTGAGTCCCACCCCCATTTATGTGTTGTGGGAGTTATTATTATTATTATTATCACCGCGTCTTACTACCCGTTCGGGTTATACGCACTTACGCTAATGTGTAATGGTAGGGTGATTGTGAGATGAAATGGAGGACCTACAGTTTTACGTGGAATCCGAACCACGGTGGAGGTCTGGCATTCCCCACATTCACAAGATGTCTTGTCAGAGGTGAAGTTGTGGGAGTTAAGAGTCCCTAGGAGGTTGTTGGCAAGAACTTGTTAGGTTCATTGCAACTAACTAAAATAACATGATCGACTGAAGTTTCAAAAAACACAATAGCTCAACATGCACTATACGACGTTCGATATAGTGTGACTAAAAAGTTTATGTTTGGCAGAACAATATAGGTTGTACCGTGGACTCAAAATTCAAACAAGTGTTCAAAACAACTCGGACTCAATTCGCTGTCATCCATACCGATTGAATTAGCTATATATTTAGTGTTATTTTAAGAATATATTTCAAAAGTGAAAGCTGAAGAAGGCAAGATTTGACGTATGGATACGTGACGGAAGAGCCAATAACTATTCTATTAGTCTGGCAAAGTTATGAGGATTTGACCGTAGGTACTTGGACATGTCAGTATTACGATTATGGTTTTCTTGGATTATACAAAACTGACCCAACTTGCGGTCACACTAACATTATTACTACACCAACAAAGCTTTTCGAAGACGCGAGCCAATAAAATATGTTTGAACAGTAAATATATATGTCAACGAACCAGCTTTAGCAAATAAATCACACAGTTAATTTAACCAGAATTACTAGGACACATGTTTACAAACTCACCTAATAAATAATCCTTGAGGAATAAAGACACCAGAAACAACACTTCACGTTTTCAAAACCAATAAGCTCTCAAATTACAAAAACACGCTCATTAACACAATATACGTTGAAACAATCTCAAAAAAATAATCGAACGATAATAAACATAAAAAGCTCTCAGAGAGATAACGTGAACGTAAAGCTGGCAGATGACAACTAGCTGCGTGGAAAGGAAGCAGCTTGTGTTATAAACCGCGCAGGAAGCAAAAGAGGGGGTAGGAGAAGCGACACAAATAGTGGCCAATCATCAGAGGAGAGAGGGAACTTTCTGGATTTTCTGACAAACAGTGAGAAGCATGAGAAGAAACGCATTCAATTTTGATGAGTAGCTCCGTGTTTATGGAAGTAGTTAGATTACAAAACATCTAGGAAATAGCTAATAGTATTGCGTTCTAACTTTTTTTTCCATCTACAAAAATAATATAAGTATCCAAATATGGTGTTTTGTTCCAAAGTACCAGCATTTTTAAAGTTGATTTTCTTAGACATTTTTTCAACTGCATTAGAACACCTAAAGCCAACATTTAGATACGAAACACACATTGTAAAAAATTATAATGGCAAATCATATCTCGCGAAATAAATAAGATACTGCACATATGCATATTTTATTTCCGCTGTGTTCTACACGGCATGAGCGCCGGAACGTTTTTGGACCTGGGTTGTGTTAGGTTGAGTAAAAACACCTTTATTGTATTTTTCATTTGTATGTTCCTTAACCACTCAGATATACGAATCTTAAATTGTCCCGTCCATCAAGTAATACGTTATTTTCTATTGGATGTAAACTTCTAAAACTCGCAAAAAGACTTGTTTTGGTTTTTTTTTAATTCTAACAAGTACCATACAATAAAACTCAAATTTCTTGCGCACATTTATTGCATCGTCATTTCAACTTGGTCTTTATTGCACTTTTTCTTAATTGAGCCAGTTCATAGTAATAATTTGATCGCAACCAGGGGTGGACTGGTTCGCCGGCGCATATACTGGGTACCGGTCTGATTTGGATCCCCTCAATAACCTTTTAAAAACTAATATAAAGCTGCTATCTATTAAATTCTAAATGATTGTTTTTATTAAATTTTAACCAAAAGTTCCAGTGAGTAAGTTTGAGTGACATATTATTTGGTGTTGTTTACAAACAATTTCTTAACAATGCTTTCACTTTATAATGAACGCACTGTTACGAGCTTTGTAATCCACACAAGTATCGGACATTTGTTTGGTGAATACTGACTGTTACTAGCTTTGTAATCTACACAAGTATCGGGTATTTGTTTGGTGAATACTGACTGTTACTAGCTTTGTAATCTACACAAGTATCGGGCATTTGTTTGGTGAATACTTACGGTTACTAGCTTTGTAATCTACAAAAATATCGGGCATTTGTTTTGTGAATACTTACGGTTACTAGCTTTGTAATCTACAAAAATATCGGGCATTTGTTTGGTGAATATTGATTGTTACTAGCTTTGTAATCCACACAAGTATCGGGTATTTGTTTGGTGAATACTGACTGTTGCTAGCTATATAATCTACAAAAATATCGGGCATTTGCTTAGTGATTTCTTACTGTTACTAGCTTTGTAATTTACACAAGTATCGGGAATTTGTTTGGTGAATACTGACTGTTACTAGCTTTGTAATCTACACAAGTATCGGGAATTTGTTTGGTGAATACTGACTGTTACTAGCTTTGTAATCTACACAAGTATCGGGCATTTGTTTGGTGAATACTTACGGTTACTAGCTTTGTAATCTACAAAAATATCGGGCATTTGTTTTGTGAATACTTACGGTTACTAGCTTTGTAATCTACAAAAATATCGGGCATTTGTTTGGTGAATATTGATTGTTACTAGCTTTGTAATCCACACAAGTATCGGGTATTTGTTTGGTGAATACTGACTGTTGCTAGCTATATAATCTACAAAAATATCGGGCATTTGCTTAGTGATTTCTTACTGTTACTAGCTTTGTAATTTACACAAGTATCGGGAATTTGTTTGGTGAATACTGACTGTTACTAGCTTTGTAATCTACACAAGTATCGGGCATTTGTTTGGCGAATACTGACTGTTACTAGCTTTGTAATCTACACAAGTATCGGGCATTTGTTTGGTGAATACTGACTGTTACTAGCTTTATAATCTACAAAAGTATAGGGCATTTGTTTGGTGAATACTGACTGTTACTAGCTTTGTAATCTGCACAAGGGAGTGGTCTATTGGTCATAGCTCTGGCTACCAATCTGGAGGTCTAGCTAGAGCTCTATTCCCGGTGGTACCAAAAGTATTTTTCTCGAAAGGGGAACTGTTCCTATGGTCATTAAACACTGGTTAATTAGACTTAAGAGATCCATTGGCTCCACACATTCATAATCAATATCATCATGTGATCTCGGTGCGGGTATGACGTGTGGACTTCTTAGGGAAAACAACCTCCAAGGTTTACCCTGGGCATTGGGCAACGTTTTGATCCCGCAGTGCGGCTAAATGTTTACACTCAATATCGACTACGATATATTATTATTGTCAATGCACTCAGTTATTGTTTTAAAATGTAGAAGTATTTTTTGCTCATGTTAATAGAAAGTGGAAGCTGATGTTTTAAATGAACTTAATAGAAACGTAACAATCGATAATGTAGCTATCATGGCCTCTGAATTAAATTACTCATAAGACAAATATAAATACAGTATTTATGAATGTATTTTTGGCCCCGTGCCGCTTGGAACCTGCCAATCGACCCCTGATCCTATCGTAGCTTGTTTGAATTAAAGGTTTGTCTGTAGGTTCGTATTATTTTCCTTTCTCCTGCATAGCTAATAATGTGTTTCCTATCATCCGAAGCAGCGCGCGCACTCAGCACTTCGGTTGGCTAGTGTCGCTCGCACGCAATATATAGGAGAAAGTACATGTCCTGAAAGTGAGATAGTTTACCGTTGCTTTCCCCGTTGAATTTATATGAGCGAGCAAGAAATATCTTACAAGTTTGGCCGGAAAGGTATCATACACCTTACAGGAATGTTAATATGCCGCAATCGACATGGGCCCGATACCTTTACTTCACCTCCAAAGAAAGTTGTGTTACGAATTTTCACCGCTTGGTAAAAATATGTCGACCTCATCCGGGGTTGAACTTGCAAACTTTTTTTTAGCACCCCGTCTTAGTGGCATTTCGGGTTATACGACTATTTACTAATTACGCTAGTGGGCCAGTAACTTTAAAGGTTTAATTTAGAGGAATTGTAATCACGTTTGCGTAAAGCGATAGTGAAAAATATTTAGAAAAACAACCCAACCAGGATTGAACTCCAATCTCCCCATCTTCGGCAGCTTAGTCAATTGCGAGAGTAGCGCCTTAGACCATGCAACCGCCGAAGCTGGTCCAGCAAACTTAACTACTAAACTATATTATAGACAAGTCGGTCTCCTGTGTGCACTACAAGAAGTCTTCAACCGAGCAAATAAAGTATAAGTCTAATCAAGTTTGTTCAATGTTACTGGTCGGGAGAATCATAATTGCCCAATTTTTCCTATGCCCTGACCCCATTCTCTCCCTTCCCATTGTAAGAGGGAAGGGATGGGGGATGTAAATGTACCCACACCCCCTGGCTCCAAAGCTTATGCGTCCGGGCTATCCGCAATTAATCTCACCAACGGGGTAGGTATGAGAAAGGTAATATTTATAGAAAATGTCCACACATTTTCGTGGAAAGAGGAAGGTAAATCATTTAGGGAAAGCTACGCTCAATACACCAGGGCGAGATTCAAACGCCAAGCTACCATTCTCAGGAAAACTTGACTATATCGTGAAGTTTAGTCCGCGTGACCACCAATTAAGACGCCGTATTTGTCAAACACTTCCCGTAAGTCGGAACACTTAGACTTCCGATATTATTCTCGTGTTAATGTCTACCTAAATAAACCAGTCATTATGTTCATCTAGTTTTGATAGTGGAATATCAATCATCCAACAAGACCCTTTAATTTCAACCTGATAATACGAACGGGCGATGCTAAAAAAATTATCTCTATGAACACACACTTTTATAGGGAAATGTGAATATTAACTACACAATAATTAATCACGTGTAGACTAGATTTCTATCTTATCTTACTTGTTGATAACAGGGCTTCGGAACCGAGGAGTATAAGGGGCTCCAACACACGGCCCTATACACCCAACCACTCTTAGATTTATTTTATCTGGGTAAAAAGTTTAGTAAATACTTATAAATAAGGAAGATATAAAAAAGCAGCTCCAAATATCTTCTAAAAGCATTAACTTTCTTTGTTAAGAAATCGGGGATAATCCTCCCCCTTCCAACCCCATCCTTGTTAATCAAACCAAAGAGGTTTTTCCTTTTAGAACCGCGTCTTACAACCCGTTCGGGTTATACGCCTATGTAATAATGACGCTAATCGGTGACGCTTTCGCTTAGACCATGCGGCCACCAAAACGAGTCAAATTAGTTAATTTTTACTATCAGCTAAAATGTGATAGACTACACATTGTTATATCACCTACACTGTTTACGCCGACACAAAGCTATAGTATACATAAATAATAGGTTAAATGGTCATGTGTAACCTATTTTCAACAATTAATTCATTTTAATTTTAGGTGCCTATTCAGGCCCTCAGTAATTTCCACTGATTATTTATTCTAGCTGACGGGGGGAAGAGGAAGGAAAGTGTTGATGAAATGTGCCGTATTTGTTTAGAGAAAGGGTTATGGATAAACTACCCTTAGTAAGCCTGACCGGGATCCAAACCCCGACCTCCTTGTCTAGCTTGATATTTACGTTTTAAATAATTAAATTAACTAAGAACTTATTAAAAACAATAAGAAATAAACCATTTTATTAATGTTGAAACACATTGACTGTTTCATATAATATATATACACACAGTGGCGGATCCAGAAAAAAAATGATAGGGGGTGGGGGGTGAGCCACCATGATAATATATTAGTATTATATTGCTACCTTACATCCTTTTAAAAATCTCGTATCTGTATGTTAAAATTAATATTTAAATAAGATTCACAAAGCTATGTTATATAAAAGCCTTTTGAGTCCGCTGATAAATAATTATTTATCTTTAAGAATTTGAATGAACTTTGATTTAAGTTTTCGTGTGTATTTTCTATCAACCATGTTTAAAACCACTTCAGGGAATATTTCAATACTTTTATTTAGACTGAGCAATGAGTCTGGACAAACCAATGAGTCTTTACTGACCCATTGTTGGTCTCAAGTAGTTTTTAATTCTATTCAACGAACTATAAGAACGTTCGGCCGTTGGAGTAGTAACTGAGATCACATAAAGTTTTAAATAGGCACTCTATGTTAGGATTATTATTTATTATTATTATTATTAGCACCGCGTCTTGCTACCCGTTCGGGTTATACGCACTTACGCTAATGTGTAATGGTAGGGTGATTGTGAGATGAAATGGAGGACCTACAGTTTAACGTGGAATCCGAACCACGGTGGAGGCCTGGCATTCCTCACATTAACAAGATGTCTTGTCAGAGGTGAAGGAAGGGATTGGTTATCAGATAAATCTTTGCCGGGACCGGGGATCGAACCCCGGCCGCCAGCATAGAAGTCTGACACCTTACCCCTAGACCACCAGGTCAACTTGATGTTAGGAAACATTGACAAAAATCTGTAAGCTTTCATTGGCGTATCGACTTTTACAGATTTCTGTACAGAGAATTCCCGTCATAATTACCCCTATAGTGGATGAAAACACCAGATCTATGTGTTTTTGCTGCATCCTATATATCTTCATATGTTAACAATGATTTTGTTTGTAGCTAGAGGTAATTTAAACGATTGCTGTATATTTTCCGAAAATTGACAAGGGGGGCACGTGTACCAGTGTTACCCCTCTGACTCCGCCACTGCACATACACACAATTATATATGTACGGTAGAACTCCAGTCATCCGAATTGCCAAATATCCGGATCATTATCGGGATATAAAATAAAAAAGGAAAATACTGTACTGCAAAAATGATATTTTCAAATTACACTACTACCGTACACGAGTATCAACTTATTTTTAACATAAATACAGTACTGTAGGCCTACTGTATGATTAAAGTTCATTGTATTCTTGAACTGTTTTTTATAGGCCTGTATCAAAATACAATTTTATTTATAGAATTTCCCCCCTGAAAAGACATTGTTATAAGAAAACCAAGTGAGTTTTTACACAAAATATGTAAAAGCATAAGAATACTATATAAATTTGTTTTTTCGAAGCAAAATATGTTTTAACACATTTTTTTCTGGATAAGTCTTGATAATCTATATAAACATAACTTGTACATAGTGTGATACATATTTACTTATTTATAAGAAAAAGTTAGTAGATTATAAAGTGTTTTTCTAAATACAATATACTACACAATACACAAGTATGAATAAATGGTACGACACAATCATACTTAGCTTTCTCATAGTCTATTATTTAAAGATCAGCCATCAGTAAACAACACATTAATGACTATTTAATTTTTTTTAAACAAGTGATATTTGTCATCTCAAATAAGCTTAAGATACCCATTTGGAACCAAATGTCAAAGCCACTTTGATTTTTCAAAAATTTGAAATATTTTTAGTCATTAAAAAACCCCATAAACGACTTTTTATTTTTTTTAAACAAGTATAATGTGATATTTGTAGTTTGAAACACTCCTAAGATATCTATTTAGAACCAAATAGTTTGAACTTTTTTTAAAAAATATTTCCAACTTTTGAAAAATCTTGTCAACATGAAACTATTTTTTTAAATATAGGCCTTTGTTAAACTTATGATATAATATTTTTTGTAAAAAAAAAGTTGGTAGTACGAGTGCCTTTAAACAAACATGTGTGTTTTATATCAATCTAAACATCTGCGTAACCTAAACAGGTAGTAAGACAGTGTGACAATAATCTAAACATAATCTTCCATTTATTAGACTGGAACTTATTTTTTACTGTCTTGCACCCAAAGGGTAAAGAAAGTATTGTTATCAAAAACAAAATCGAGCTCAATATTTTTAAAGATATCGATGTTTTATGACCCCCTGAAAAAGAACAGTAATTTTAAAGATGCCGTCTGTCTGTGTGTCTGTCTGTATCTCGAACTAGAGCCTAAATTATTATATTGATCTTTATCAAACTAGGTACTAGGGTTTTCATAAAGCTCCCCCCAAAGGATTTTGTAATTAGATATAATAACACTAAAATTGAGGGTAGTTTACTGAATAACAAAAAGGTAATTTTTTTTAAAAAAACTATCAATTTGCTAGAAATTTGTTTTAACGATTTTGATTAATGTTAGTATCTACGCACTGTTTACCATTAAAAACAAAATGGCAACACTCATTTACTCAGGAAATGACTTTGAAGATACTTTACAGAAGCAAAAATTCCCAATTTTATCTTATCTCAACTATGTGAGAAAGAATAAATTCCTATTACAAAATTGTAGTACAAATAAAATTACAAAACATATACCCGACATATTTTGTTATAAAGCCATTTTGTTTTTGAAAAACTAACAAATATATTTTTTAAATCTTAGTCTGTGAAATTTGCTTTGCACTTTGGTGAACAGAGATGCTACTTTTTTCTTAAATATGTTTCTGTGAGAATGTTATAACTCTACATAACTCAGATCTCTGTTTCATGCTACGTGGATATTAAAAAACATCGACCAAACAGGAGTTGTAATCATTAGTGTGTCCATAGGTGGCTTGGGAATATATTTAAGTACAGTGTATAGGTGGTTTTGTAAGCAATACTAGTAATATGAAAGTTTATTTTTTTAACAATGAGAAGAGAGTAAGTCACTCGAGCTTTAGATATTGTTAAATGCATTTTAGACTTAACTTACACCATCAAGTTGACCAAATAATTTTTTCAAATATTCTATAAAAAATAAATTATGCTTAGAGCCTATTTTCCTTTCACTTCACGAACGGCGTTATTTGACATTAGGTCATTTCTTCTGACACGTGTACCACTTGTGTTGGTTCTCTGATTGGTATATTTCGCGTAAAGCGTGGATCTATCAGTTCCGGTAGAAGGCAATCCATATAGAAACTGTTTAATTTGTCTACCATTTTGCCCCTCCAGAAACTATCTTGTTTTTCTATCTTCTGCACTAATATACCTAACGGTGTCCATAGTGTAAGAAAACAATGATGTCGTTTTGTTATGTGTAACTGACCTTGCACTTGGTACATATAAGGATGAACCTCCTTCAGGTACAATTTGAGGTGTTAAGAGTTCACTTTCTGAACCGACTGATTTTATCAGTACAGGAGAACTTCAATTATCGAGAGCGAAAGAGCCTACCAATTTTGCTGGGAAAGGTATCTTCACATAACTTCCAGGGTTCTTTTACATACCCTAATCGACATGGGACCGACGGCTTTACTTCCCCTCCAAAGGAAGTTGTGTTACGGAATTTTAACGTTCAGGAAAAATACATCAACCTCAGCTGGGTTTGAATCTACGAACATCAAGTCCTGACGCAAGCACTTTACTCTAAGAACACCGAGGTCAACCGAGGTTGTTGATGTTCTAGGTTAAGTCCAAGCTCAAATAAACACGCTAATCGGTAAAGATAGAGAGTCCACTAGCATGCCATCTCACAATGTGATTTCACCCGCCATTTACAGATGAAAATTACTACATTCTCAAATAATTCACCCAACTCATCCTGCTATCTTCAAGCGAAGACAAAGCGTTTAATAGTCACACTAATAAAACGAACACAGGTAGGAAAGGCGTCAGTCTCGAATTGCTTGGAGGAGGGGAGTGGGGGTGGAGAAGCGGGTTTGATTCCCCTCTCCCTCCATAATATGTGATTTTTCCTCTAAACTTCACATTCTTCATCGCTACCCCATTATTGTAAATACGCGGATAGCTCGAAAGAATGGTAAGGCACCAAGCGCACATAAAATAAAACACTTCTAATAAAAAATAACGCGTGAATAATCAAGATAAAACCGTTTTGTATTCCAAGAACGCCGAACTAGTCCATTGAGCAGTTTCGTAACCAACTAATGTTTAGTAATTATTATGTTTTGAAAGCGAGCGAATGGAAAATAGTGATGTACACTCCGTTTAACCAAAAGGTATCAAAACAGTGATGCATTTTAATTCATTATTAGTATTGTTTCATAGGTATTGACCTTTGACATCAGTCATAAGATGTGATGGTTCCACATCACATAAATTTACGTATAAATATATTAAAACTGTTTTAATAGTCAATAGAGTTCCTTCGTATCTAAATCGGACTGTAATGTTTGTTTGTCTAATGATGTGTAAATAAGGCAGGAACCAGGGAGCTCTTTAATAATGTATCCAGGACAACATGTAACTGGACTGTTGGACGTAATCACGGTTTGTGTAACTAATTAACTTGAGGTCATATTCGAACTAATACTACGTCGTAGAGGCTCGGACAAACATAATCGCTTTCAGTTTAGACCATTTACGATGCTCTGACAATGGCCCGTGAGAATAAAACTGAAGCAAATCCTTGTAAGTAAAAGCATGAAGTAAAAGGTTAAGCTTCAGAGCAGAAGGTAGAAGTGAAAGCATTTGCTTTTTTTTTTTGTATGAATAACCTTTACCTTCACCTTCAACCTTTTGCTCATCATTTTTGAAGGCCTTGCTCCAATTTTATTTAATTCTAATCAGCTGTTCTTGTTTAAAAGTTTTGTGGTTACAATTTATAACAAAATAATAATTTACATTTTCATTTTAAAATCGTATCTGTCATCTTTTAATCTGCTTATTTGTGTTGTTATTAATTTTAGATTTTATTAATAACAGACATAAACCTTATAGAAAAATTAAATTTGACCAGATTTAAGTAATTGTGACCTAACTAACCTAGATAGAATCGAATCAGATACAGATCATAATAGTTTAATTGAACATTCAATTGAAACTGAAACTTCATTATGAGGAAATTAAGTTCTTTTTTCATTAAATTAATTTATTAAATCAATCAAATTGGATAGTTGTTCACTAATTTGTTGTCCTCTGATCCTCAGTCTATCCTGTGCTTCATCTCCTTCAAATACCTCTTCATCATCCACGTTATCCCCTTCCTCTTCTGGGAAATCGTCATCAGCCAAATACTGTACTTTGCTATATTGTGCAAAATTACACAGCACACAATGATTTTAGTAATTTTTTCAAAGAGAATCTGCATGGGTACTGCATTTTGGGAAAATGCCTTTTCAACTGGCCAAAACAGCGCTCTATTATTACTCTTTCTGATTAAAAAGGTATGTTAAATTTATTACACCCTCTGGTATTTGGATTTAAAGATGGTGTCATCAACCATGGTTCAATTCCATACCCTGAGTCTGCTAATAAAATGCCATTTTTAAATGTTTTTAATTTCCACCTTACATTTGAGTTCTTTCAGATTCTTGCATCGTGTACAGAGCCAGGCCAGCTTACATCAATGTTTGTAAATATTTATCGAGCATTACAAGTTAATTATACATTTAGCGAGGCAACCCCCTTTCTGTTGATATATTCATCACCATGCACACTGGGTTTTTGAATTTTTATATGTGTACAGTATAAAACTCCTATACATGTTGGATTTCTTGAAGTGATGTGAAGTGATGATGGAAATTTTATCCAAATAATAGCTTTTTCAATAATTTTACCTGATACATAATTAACTGTTTTACTCACGGTTGTTTGGTGAACATTAATCTCTTCTGCATCACCCAACTGGTATCCAGGGTTTGCTATATAACGCCAAAAATCTGAAGTTTTTCTTTGGAGGTTAGGTCACCTCTTCTCTCATCACCTTCGCCAAGAAAGTGTTTGCTCAGCCATGATACATTTTCTCGCGAGAATCTATATAACGCTTTATAATTGCAAATTTTAGGCACTAAGCACGGTTTGTACACCTTTCTTTTACGAAAATTTATTTGAACTTGTGCCACTCTAAAAGATGAGTCTACTACTAAGCAGAAAATTTCACGTTTTTGAAGGCTTTGCTTAGAATCAAGACACTTAGCTTCTTTTTATTCATATGAAAAAAGGAGTAAAAGGATTTACTTGGAGCCAATGCTCCTATTTTAATCTTTCATGATCATGAGCTTCTGATTTTTTTATTCATACATATTGAAGGATTTGCTTCTAAAAGGTGAAGTATAAGCATTTGCTCCATTTTATTATTATGGGCCATTATCTGATTAACTTTAGTGCCGGCAACTACTAATAGCCACACGGTCCTAATTTCAGGAAACTGGCAGGCGACAAGCGTGTACACTAGTAGGGTAGTTATCGGGAATAGCTTAGCGAGCATTCACAAAAAGATTGCTTTCAAATCCCATTTTGCAAAAAATTTAGAATAGTGAAGATTAGCTTTGTCAATTTTACTAACCATTAATGAACATCCCATTTATCGTGAAAATTAGCAGCAGTCTTACCTTGAATGATTACATTATGACCCTATCTGATAACTAACACCATAGTACAACCAAACTAGATAAATACGCTATCTTTCTTGTTAAATGGAGGGCAGTATATACTTTTAGAAGCAAATACGGTTGGAACACAAAATATAATTTTTTTTTAAATATATAAACTAGAGATGGATCGAATCTACTTTTTCTAGAATCCGAATTTTAATTTTACCTGCGAATCCGAATCTTAGAAATTAATAAAAACCTAGAGAATTAATTTTCCCATATTGGTTTTATTTTTTTGATGTTCTTTATTCAAATTTTGTTCACATACATCCTTTAGTATGCATGAAAATATGTCATAGTCAATTGATATATTAACTACAGTGTAAATTTACATTTAATTTAATAGTAAATTAAAATTCTTTTCTCTTTTGATTTTTACCCGCTTTCGCGTAAGGCCTACTCGTATCTACCCATGTTTAATTTGTAAAAAGAGCTAAAGATGTTAATAAATTAATAAAACAATATATAATTGGGCTTAATATTAATAAGTATCCAAGTATGATTCACACGCGTGTAACTATCAATGCAGCAATTGTAATAAATGATTAGATAGAAACACAGAAAATTATTAAATTATTAAAACTGGTTTCCTTTTCTTTTTTCGCTGTGACGAGTGTTTGTTTATTCTACTTAAGCGTTTGATCATTACTTTCAATGTTTAATATTAAATGAAATATCCAAAGATTTAGTCGAAATCAATTTTACAACAACTAAACAATTCAAAAATTCCAGTTCCAACGAAATATTAAATGGTTATTTAATTCTTAAAACATGATAGTGAGTAAGCGATCAGAATTTTTTAATCGATTTTAAACAAGCGCTCAATATAAAGGATAGTTTTTTTTAAATTTGGCAAAGCGAAATAGCTTTAAAAATGCGCATTTAAGAAAAAAAATCATATATAGTTACTTGATTTTTAGACATTGACAAAATGACATAATTTATTTTTTCATTTAGTGGACCCCTTCAAAGTCACATCTTAAGGCCAACTATTGTTTTTCAAATGGGACCCGGTATTTTTTTTATTGCAGAATCGTATTTACAAAAAACCAACTTTTGTCCGAAACACTTTTTTTACGCGAGGTCAATTTTTTATTATCTTTAATGAAGTAAAGAAATAGGTATGTTTTGGAACTTTTTTATTTTAGTTTATTGCCTACTAGAATCGGTATAGTGTAAAGAAATACGAGAAAAACCTTCTAACAAACAAAAAAACAAACATTCTTCCATAAGGGTCGAAATGTTAAATCACAACAATTTGTTAGAAATGATGACCTTCTACTTCGATACACTTTCCAATTCACTTTATAAAAGAATTGTGAGTATTTAGTAGTTTTTCTTGATTAATATTTCTACAAGCAATAAATTGGACCCCTTCTACCGATTCAGCGGTTAGTGTAGTTCCGATCCAATACTTGTGCGATTCTGGAATAATGAGCAGAGGCACAATCATGCTCAAACCACATGCTCTGCCTTTCCTGTGGGTTTAAGTTTTCTAGCAGCAATGGTAGCCCTTGATCTAGAAAGGTTTTTTATTTGTCTCCATTCAATGTACCGTCATTAAAAAAAGGGGCCAATCAATTTGTCTCTGATAAGTCCACACCAAACGTTCAAAGCCCAAGGGCACTGTCTTTAAACTCGGCACAGCCACCGTGAATTTTCTGCACTCCAAAAATTAATGTTGTATCGGTTAACTTCCCCATGGTTCATAAAGATCGATTCATCAAAGAAAAATATTTTAAAGAAAAGGTTCCTATTTATTATTACTTGTCCAAGTGCCCATTGGCAGAATGCCACTCGATTGAGGAAATAATCTCCAAAAGCTCTTGATGCAACGAAAGGTGATAAGGATGGAATTTATGATGCTTCAATATTTTGAGCACACTTCTCTTGGATATTCCTAAACTACTAGAAATCAAATGAGATCCTACATGAGGATTTTAAGCTACTGCAGCCAGGACTGCGATCGCATTATGTTCACTGGAGACAGTTGCTCAGCGGCGCCTTTTATTCGCTTGAACACTTTCATTTTCCACAAATTCTTTAACTACACGATAAAAACGGCGGATTTCTCTCAGGAAACGATCAGCCTATAGTAGAATGGCATCATTAACTTTTCTTCTACATTCACGATGAATTAAAATTATTTCAGTGTTTTCATTAACAGAATAATACTCCATAGCTCACAACAGGTAGATTTACAATAAACAAGGATATCTCACGTTATGAAGAACCGTGTCTCTTTAATGTGAAACGTTTATTCATAAAGATAGAAAAGTTAAATTAGTCTACTTATTATGAAAACATATTAGGTAGACCAATTTAACCTTTAGAACCTTATAAATTAACTTTGTTTTTTGTTTGTGAGAGCGTTTTGCTCGTGTTTGCTTACACGCTACAGATTCTAGTAGGCAATAAATTGAAATAATAATAATATTTAGCACCGCGTCTTACTACCCGTTCGGGTTATACGCTTTAAGTACTAATTACTCTAATGGATTAGGAATTGGGAAGGTTGAATTAGAGGAAGTGAACCCGCATTTGCGTGGATGGAGAGTGGAAAACCATTTAGGAAAAACTACCCTCAGTTCACCCGACCGAGATTCGAGCCTCGATCTCCCCGTCCTCAGCAGTCGAGCTCAACACGACAAGCGCGTTAGCCAACTACGCCACCGAGGCGGGTAGATTGAAATAAAAGCAGTTACAAAAAAAAAAACGTATTTCTTTAAATTAATAAATATTATCAAAAACAGACCTCAGGTAAAAAAGTGTTTCAGACAAAATTGGCTTTTTTTTTCTTAGTATACGATTCTGCAGTAAAAAAAAATACAGTGTTCCATTTGAAAAACAATATTTGCACTTGAGATTACCTTGAATACATCACTAAATAAAAAAATATGTCCTTTTGTTAGCGTCTCAAAACCAAGAAACTTTGTATGAAACGTTTTTCTTAGATGCGTTTTTTTAAAGATATTTATCTGTATCAACTTTTAAAAAAACCACCCTGTATAGTTTTAATCAAGCTAAATGTTTTCTACGATTGCGAATAGTGGTAGCTTCTTTTATGTACCTCATCAAATTAAACTTCAAAATTGTCACCCNCCCCCCCCCCCTCTATTTCTTCTGTGATCCTAGGTTGTCAGGATGGGTTGCGGCCGAGGATGGGGCAAGTGACTGGGTTCGTAAGTGACGTCCGGATTGGGTTTTTGTGGTGTTTATTCTACTACAATATGGTGAAGCTTTTACTTAGAAGCTTGTGACAGAACGAAGTATGCAAGGAATGCTTAACCAATGGCCTGACTGACCTTTAGGTGAACCTTACGGTTTATGAACCCCGGTACCCTGGGCTCGAAGGTTACCCTCCCATACAAGTACTGATGATCCGGAGTTCTAACCCACGTAGCCCCAAAAAACGGGCAGAGTGACCCCCTAGACTCGAAAGTGATTAGCCAGCTCTGTTATAGCTGGGATACACTGCTATTTATCCTGGCTTCTAGCCTGATTTACCGTGAGGAATGCTGACACATTGTTTATGTTGTTAGCGCATATGTTCTATTTGTTTACTAGCTAATCACAATATCTTGCAATACTCTTTTTGTCATTACCAATCTATAACACAACAAATTTTAAACAAACACACGCCTCAATTTAGGCCGTATCGATTACAGAATGATACAATATAATAAAAAACTATACCCCAGTTAGGAGTAGTATGAATAAAGATACTTGTTTAACCATATTTAAGTTTTTGCTAGTAGGGCGAATTTACCCAGTTCCCTTTGGTTGATTCAACCAAATTGAAACAATGACATTGAAAGGCAAATGTTTACACATTTCAATGAAGTGGTTCACTTAAAAATAGCGTTGAAGCTTATTGTACGTGTCTGCGTTGAAATAATTTGCGAACGTGTAGTTGCAGTGTGTTAAGAAATTAAAATAAGCCTACTGTGTTTGTGTACAAGTCGAAAAATAATGTAGTTTGTTCTTCTTTCCATTTATGCACCATTAAAAATCTATTGGTAATAAATTATAATATTCTTATTGCCTTTTTTGATTAGTTTTCTGGCACAATACAGAAAGAATTGTTTACAAGCAATACATCGAAGAAAAAAAACTTTAAGTGTTCAACATATGTGTGTTTAGACGTGTTCAATTTGGATGAATCGCCCTGAATGAACAATCACATTGAACAAAAGTAGAAACTCTGTCAACGTATTTCAATGTTCAATTTGGTTGAACCAACCGCATTGTTCAACCAAAATGAATCGTGTAAATTGGCCTTTCAGCCTTTAACTGTATGGCACTGTTAAAGTGAAAGTTCACGTATTTAAGCGTTCTGACTACACTGACTAATTTAACATTTATACAAGATCGTTCGGCGAGTTGAAAGTTCCAGAACTAGCAAGTGTTGTAACGGTCAAGCCCAAGTTTTGCACTGAAGGCAGTTTTATATATATATATATATATATATATATATATTATTGTTTTTACAAAACTTGATTGACAAAATAATAGTTTCGGTAGAAATTTTGATTTTCAAATAGGCCTACCTAAGTAATATTTGAATTAATTCATAAAATTATGCTTTGTTTATGAGGTGAAAGATTCAGTAAAATCTCGAATCCTAGAATATCTTTTACTAGTTAATATTCGGTGGGTTCGAGTATAAACAATTAAGGAGGTTTGATTTTATAATTGTTTAAATGCGATATGCGATATGGATTGGATTTCAATATATTAATTCTGCGTAGATGTAATTTATTTAAAACAATGTAGAAAAGTAAAAAAATCTCCAGCCTAAAATTCCGCCCAGGTTCTCGTTTTTGTTACTATAGTTGCTGATGGTGGCCATTATAGCTGATCGTTCAATGTTTAACTCGCTGATAGCGACAATAATAACAATTGATTGTTCAATGCTTTACTCGCTGATGGAAGTTTAGAGTTGGATCATTAACTATTTGACTTGATTATAGCAGCCATGCCTATCTTGTTGATGAAAGCGATTACAGTTGATTGTTCAATGCTCATCTTGTTGATGACAGCAATGACTGTTGATAATTCTCTGTTTAACTCGATGATGGCGGCTCTAACAGTTGATTGTTCAATGCTCATCTTGCTGATGACAGCAATGACGGTTGATAATTCACTGTTTAACTCGATGATGGCGGCTCTAACAGTTGATTGTTCAATGCTCATCTTGCTGATGACAGTAATGACGGTTGATAATTCACTTTTTAACTTGATGATGGCGGCTGTGACAGTTAATTATACATAGTGTGACTTGCTGAATGCGGTAAAGAGAGTTTATTGTTCACTGTGTTAAGTTTTACCTCGAACAAACACCGAAACCAGGCCTCAGGACATTAATTAGTAAGCGCCGATCAAGCCAAGCGGTAGTACTTCTTCTAACAGATTAAACTTAAGCCCACTACTTTAAGTCTCCCCGGCTCTGTTCGAGACCCGTGTTCCAACATGTGCGGCAGAAGAAGACGTATGTCTTTTCACTATTGTCAGTTGTCGGCGTGGGAGTTGTCACACACTTGTGCATGCATGTGTTAATTAGAGACTAGTGCATACGTACTTGAGTCGAGTACAGGAATAACATTGTCCCAAGGTGAGGACAAGCGTTCCCGTTGGCTCGTTTGGTTCTGTGATACAAGGTTAGGGGCCTAGTTTCTCTCTTTCATCAGAGATACAAGGTTAGGAACCTAGGTCTTCTCTTCCATCAGAGATACAAGGTTAGGAACCTAGGTCTTCTCTTCCATCAGGGATACAAGGTTAGGAAACTAGGTCCTATCTTCCATCAGAGATACAAGGTTAGGAACCTAGGTCTTCTCTTCCATCAGAGATACAAGGTTAGGAGTCTAGGTCCTATCTTCCATCAGAGATACAAGGTTAGGAACATAGGTCTTCTCTTCCATCAGAGATACAAGGTTAGGAACCTAGATCCTATCTTCCATCAGAGATACAAGGTTAGGAACCTAGGTCCTATCTTCCATCAGAGATCCAAGGTTAGGAACCTAGGTCCTATCTTCCATCAGAGATACAAGATTAGTAAACTATGTCCTATCTTCCATCAGAGATACAAGATTAGTAAACTATGTCCTATCTTCCATCAGAGATACAAGGTTAGGAACCTAGGTCCTATCTTCCATCAGAGATACAAGGTTAGGGGCCTAGTTTCTCTCTTTCATCATGAGATACAAGGTTAGGAACCTAGGTCCTATCTTCCATCAGAGATACAAGGTTAGGAACCTAGGTCCTATCTTCCATCAGAGATCCACGCATAGGCGTGCCTACAGGGGTGGCCAGGAAAGTATTACCCCCTCCCCCCCGATGTTGGTTCAAATATTGTTTTCAATGTGGGAGGCACACACACAAATGTAAGAAATAATTATTTAGCTGGAGAAGTACACATAAAACTCTAATATCAATTTTTAAAAAATGGTCTAATCAGCTTCTAGAGGTATATAATAAAAATATTCCATGGGAGGATCGCTCCAAATAAATTAAAGAGGCATCAAATTAAAAACAAAATCCTGACGATGAGCACTCTAAATAGCTCCAAAGTTTAGTGTCATTAGAATGCCTTTTGTGTCTATGAACACCATTTATGATAGCCAAGTGGTTATATCTGTGTGAATGTTTTATATAATTAATCCATATTCCAAATATGTAACCAATCTATATATTAGTAAAATGAAGAGTTTGTTTGGTTGACATGAGCATTGCGTGATATCTACCGCACGCAGAGGTCTGAAATTATATATATATATACTAGTAACCCCTGAGCACGAACGTGTGCACGCTGAGGCCGGAATTTTCAGATTTTAATTAGATTTGTTAAAATTAGTTAAAAAATGGATTGGAAGCAACTAAATACCATAATATATAAAATGAATTGTATGTTTGTGACTCTTTAATGCAAAAACAAACACTACATCGATTGTGTTGACATTTCCCATGGGTATAGCTCGGACGTCCGGTTATCATATAGTATAATGACGTCCGCCATTTTGTTTTCAAGATCGCGGCTGAAATACATATCTTTTGGCTTTTTTCTCGGCTTAATGCTTTTAGTATTTTAAGCGGAACAGCTTTGGAAAGTTCCTGGCTATAGATACGC
>CABFVX010001586.1:141913-154447 GCA_902151425.1 Timema shepardi | reverse complement strand
TATATATACACACACTAGTAATTCGGAAACTATTTATATTTAATATGCCTTGATTTTTGAAATGATTAGTTATTTCGTATCACAAAGAGGTGTGGAGATACGATAAAAAATTGTAAGTTTCCTTAAATGTAAATTACCTTCAAAGTTATTTTCATGAGGAAATGAGAACTTTCATCTTGTTTTAATATTAAACAATACATACACAATTATACGAATTTTAATCTAGTCGAGTTGGATATAATATAGTTTTTTTCCCACCCTTAAGTAAAAATATACTACCATTAGTTTTAGGATTGAATAGATTATTTTTAAAAAACTCTGAGAATCCTTATGAAAACCCCATATCCCAAGTTTTAGCTCAATTGGTCAAATAGTTTCGTCTCTAGTCAGAGCTACAGACTGACATTATTTTATAAAACAACGCTTTTTCGGATTTAGGGGGTCATGAAACGTCGACATCCATCTAAATCTCGAGTTTGATTTATTTGACACTTAGGCCCCTACTATTTTTTCTCAACCAGAGTGGTGTGAGACAGTAAAAAGTAACATTATATATTAACTGGCTGGTCGTTGCAGCGATGGCTGCAGATTATTGCACTAAAATGTGTTTTAAGCTTTTTATTGGGAAAGGATCTTTATAATGAGCCCTCACTCACTTTTTAGTTAAAAGTTTACTCGTCAAAGGCTTTCGACTTTTCTTAGATATTCAGTTTTTGGTGTTTAATTTGAATCAAAACGTGTATTTCTCCCTTCACACCCCGATTATAACTTTAAAACAACCCCTCCCCCAGATCTTTATCTATTCGTTGCACCAAACCACTCAAGTAACGATTGAGCTAATGTTATTTTTAAACAAAGATAAATATTTTATTTACTTGTATAAAGCTAAAAATCATGGTTTCCATGGTGATGTAAACAAAGAATATTTGTACAGATGAACCACTGCGCACACAGAAGGAAGAGATGAACAGTTAGCTAGGAAAATTGGCTTTTAGTCTTAGGCCACTATTTTTACGAGCATCCTGATTCCCTAATATTAAAAATGAGTGTTCGTTTGTTGAAATCTGTTTAGTAATTTCCTCATTTATTTTACTGGAAACGGGCTTATAAAATTATATGATGGAGAGAGTGATAAAATGTAATGGTGAAAATGAGTATGAGTGTGAGAAAGTGAATGTATGAATAGGGAGTGAGCAATTGAGAGAGATCGAGGGAGTATGAGTGATTGTGAGAGAGTGATAGTGAAGTATGTCTATGTGTTAGAGAGAGAAATACTGGAAGAAGAGGGAAAGAGTGTGTGTGTTTTTATGTGTAAGAAGAGAGAGAGAAAGTCTGTGTGTGTGTGAGAGAGAGAGAGAGAAATATAATAGGTAAGGGAGAATACGTGATACAGTGTGTGTGTGAGAGAGAGAGAGAGAGAGAAAGAAGGAAAGAAAGAGTGTAAAATTTTGAGAGAAATATTGTGTGAAGGAGAGAGGGTATGTGAGAGAGAGTTCAAGAGATAAGTTAGTATGGAGAGATTAGTTCAGAGAAAGAAAATTAGATTGTGAGAGAGATAAAGCGAGAGTTTAAGAGAGACAGAGAGAGTGTGTGTGTTTGAAAGAAGGAGTTAGAAATATAAATTGAGAGCACGAGTTTTGAGAGAAAGAAAGTTTGAAAGAGAGTGTGTTTGAGATTGAGAGAGTAAGATTGAGATAAAGACAGTTTGAGTCAGAGTGTTTGAGAGAGTGAGATTGAGATAGAGTTTTAGTCAGATATTTTGAGAGAGAGCGTTTGAAATAGAGAGAGTTCGAGAGATAAAGAGAGCGTTTGTGAGAGAGCGTCTAAGAGATAGAACGTTTGAGCGAGAGGGATAAAGAGTGAGAGAGGGGAAAAAGAAAAAACAATACTAAATAGAGTGTTTTATATAATGAGTGAGTGAGTGAGTGTTTTATAGAACGAGTGAGTTGTGAGTGTTTTATAGAACGAGTGAGTGAGTGAGTGTTTTATAGAACGAGTGAGTGAGTGTTTTATAGAACGAGTGAGTGAATGTTTTATAGAACGAGTGAGTGAGTGAGTGTTTTATAGAACGAGTGAGTGAGTGAGTGTTTTATAGAACGAGTGAGTGAGTTTTTTTATAGAACGAGTGAGTGAGTGTTTTATAGAACGAGTGAGTTGTGAGTGTTTTATAGAACGAGTGAGTAAGTGTTCTATAGAACGAGTGAGTGAGTGTTTTATAGAACGAGTGAGTGAGTGTTTTATAGAACGAGTGAGTGAGTGAGTGTTTTATAGAACGAGTGAGTGATTGAGTGTTTTATAGAACGAGTGAGTTGTGAGTGTTTTATAGAACGAGTGAGTAAGTGTTTTATAGAACGAGTGAGTGAGTGTTTTATAGAACGAGTGAGTGTTTTATAGAACGAGTGAGTGAGTGTTTTATAGAACGAGTGAGTGAGTTTTTTATAGAACGAGTGAGTGAGTGTTTTATAGAACGAGTGAGTGAGTGTTTTATAGAACGAGTGAGTGAGTGTTTTATAGAACGAGTGAGTGAGTGTATTATATAACGAGTGAGTGAGTATTTTATAGAGAGAGTTAGCGAGTGAGTATTTTATAGAGAGAGTGAGCGAGTAAGTGTTTTATAGAACGAGTGAGTGACTGAGTGTTTTATAGAACGAGTGAGTGAGTGAGTGTTTTATAGAGAGAGTGAGCGAGTAAGTGTTTTATAGAACGAGTGAGTGACTGAGTGTTTTATAGAACGAGTGAGTTGTGAGTGTTTTATAGAACGAGTGAGTAAGTGTTTTATAGAACGAGTGAGTGAGTGTTTTATAGAACGAGTGAGTGAGTGTTTTATAGAACGAGTGAGTGAGTGAGTGTTTTATAGAACGAGTGAGTGACTGAGTGTTTTATAGAACGAGTGAGTGACTGAGTATTTTATAGAATGAGTGAGTGAGAGGTAGAAAGTAGGAGAGAGTGTGTGAGATCATGAGATACTTGATCTCTAAATATCTTAAAATCTTACAAAAAGGGTCCAAATTTCATAAAAATAAATTAATATGATAACGAAAGCAATAGGAGTGAGCTTTATGAGTAATAATTTTGAATGATGGGTGCACAACAGAAACCCAGGGCATGCAACTCAATCCAGGTGCGGGAAGAACATGACGGTTGGTCTCCAGAAATATAAATATAATAATAATATTTGGAATTAAGGATGGACAGAGATAGTTTCCAAACCTAAGGGTATTTTCACTAACCATAACATTAAATAAATTGCAAAAAGTGCATGTATATGTTTATTATAAATATCAGAATTAAATAAATATATATATATTTATGTAACAAGTTACAAGCATTATGTAAAAATATATAATAGCTCCTTCATTAAATTCACAATCTGCATTGAGCTAGAAGGATTTTAGTTAAGATTGTCTTTAATTTCAATTAACAGCTATTTTTTAGAATATATACAACAAAGAATCATTTAGCTTATTATTTTTTGCCTGAACTTTGCATACAAAGTTACTCAATATTATCCTAATACGAACCATGTGACTATCTAACGTCTGCATTCTATTACTCATAATTATCCAACATAATCAAAATGAGCATCGTCCACAAATTTCTAATATATCCCATAATAACCTAAAATCATAATATTACCCTAAATTTATCAATCACAATATTAACAATACAGGAGAGTAAGCAAGAAAAATTAATAAGAACATCTAACTTAAACATTACGTAGACAAGAAAAATCTAACCAGGATAATAAAAAAGCAAGATTCAAAATGTATACTTTAGATCTTATTTACTTTTATCTATCAGCCCAATAGTGATATCCCAAAATTTATCCCTACAAACTAGACTGATATAAATAAGTTTAACCATTTAAGTACAATGTGAAAAATTTAAGTTTTTATGAAATTCAAACAGTTACTAATAAATAATAATAACCTGCCAAAAGGGAATTTTGAAAAATAACAATAAAAAATATTTACGGCGAAGAGAAATTTACCTCTACATTATTATTTTTTAAATAATGCTGAAGCCTCGGCTTCGTCCGACTAAGTCCGAGCAATGTCCAAGAGTGCCGGACGATTTCCTACGCCGGTATTATATACGATTTGCAAAACTCAGGGAACGCGGAACAAAGGGGAAAAAAGGGAGGGGGACCAAAGAGTATCATACACCGGGAGGGAAAGGCGAGTGACAGAACGAGCCGAGCTTCTACTCATTTCTCGAAGCAATTAGAATGTTTGGGCACTTTGCGGGACAGACATATCTTTTCTTATCAAGTTCTTTGGAATGGCTTTGGAGTGGCTTCTAGCGGGTGCGGTTTGATTCTTAGGCGGAGCTGGTCAGTTGTCTGTGCGATGGAATTGCAGTCGGTAGTGTTGTCTCTCTCGGTTAGGAGTACAGTGCAGCCAGGATGGTGAAATGGGGTATTTGTTATCGTTGACTTGTTCTCTTTTTACTCGTAGCCAAATGCTACAGTCTGATAAAGAGAGAGAATGTGAAAATATAGATGTGGTACTCAAACATTTGAAATATCATTCCCTCAAAATTAATTATCAACGTGGAAACATAAGTATCGCGTACACATAACATTATTAATTTTAAATATACCCTCAAATTTAAGTGGTAAAATGGAAACATAGCTTAACGTATGTATCTGTATTGTTTTACTATTTGCTAAAATGAACATCAAAACCAATTATTTAAATAAACTGAATATAAAAACTCATTATTTGAATAAACTGAACACAAAAACCCATTATTTGAAGAAAAAAAACTAACACTAAAACTCATACTAAGATAGTTAAAATGGATATTTTTCTAAACATTATTCAAGATAGTTTTATTATTTTTGGGCTACAATACATACCAAAACATATTTAAAAATAATTTTATCTCGCGTGAAACAAAACGTAGACAATTATTTTCACGAACTAAACAACTTAACCTTTTAATTTTCAAATTATACTCAATATTATTGATTTAAATTCCAATTAACGATAACATTCCAATAGAAAATAAATGTTTCCCCAGTTTAGGCATCTCAATTTAGATGTGCTAGAACCAGCATCCAAAGAGAAATTTTGAATGTGTTTGGACCAAAAATGAATGAAGATTGAGTTATTATTTTTTAGCCAAGATGATATAGTTTATTTAGAGATTTACAGCCATGCAGCAAATAACGGTTTCCATGATGACTAAACAAAAAATAGGAAACTGAAAATTCTCTGTGAAAATCGGGTTTTCGTGGAAAACTACTATTTTTCCCGAAATTCTGGACTGCTAACCGTTAAAATGAATGGTCGTTTGTCAAGATCTGCTAAGTCATTTTCTCATAATTTCTATTACCGAAAACGGGCTAATCAAATTATATATAAGAAGAAAGATATATTAACCTACAAATTTCATCTCATGGCCAATTTGAGTAAAAAGTAATCAATCTTTATTTATTTAACATAGTGCACAATTGTGCATACATATTAACGTAACACAAATATAGGCTTTCATCTCACGCTGTATTCTTTGTTCAAGGTCATTCTTAAAAATAGTTTCTCTTTTTTTTTAATAAATTGTTTACAGCGTCTTGGTAAGACATTTATGTGGTCCGCAGCCAATAAAGGTTGGTGTCTTCAGCTTTAAAAATGATATCCAAGAAACCATTTAAAATTTATAAAAATTGTTCAAACGGCAGCATAAAGCTACCCTAGATCAACGATGAAGTTTGTTTTTGATTTTTATTAAATGGTCAACGATTTTACACATTATAATGATATTGGTTTAGATTACTATAAATTATGTAAAAGGTCATTGGATGAAGGTAATTTTTCTTTAAAGTAATATATGTAGAGTATCCTTTTAAGATTCATCCATGAAGAAACACGCGCTTTTCAGAAACAATGGGAAAAGGATTTTACCACTAAAATATATTTTTTATACCATCTTCCCTATTAAAAGAAAAACTGCGTCAATTCCTGTTAAGAGGAACAACTTCGCAGTAGGGCCTATTTGGCAGAAGATGCATATTCCCTATACCAATAAGAAGCAAACCTTCACAAGACCTGTCGCCAGAACTCTTTCTATTAGTTGGTTTTTACACTGATGATGATGAGAGAAAAGGGTAAGGGGTATGCCATATATAAACTTTTGTGCGTATGTTTAAGGCATCTCCGGGATCCAAACATCTACACCGAGATCCCGCCCACTCACAAGTCAGTCAGAGCCACACACTGGCAGTCAAAGTCTAGCACAGTATAAAATAACTTACATTAATATCACAAGTGTGCAGTGATATAAAACATTTAATTGGAATATGTATACGTAATTAACAGGTGTCATTTAAATAAACCGTGTGTGAATAAACAGCCATCAACAGTTCTTTTTCTTACATTTATTAATTATACTGTTTTAATTAGTGCTCGAACACGGAGCTATAGACAGCTGGTTAAACGGTATATTTTCCGTACAGTGATGATAGGCGCTCGATCACGGAGCTATAGACAACCTGAACATCATCACAGCATTAGTATATCAGGGAATTAATCCTTAGTGTTTCAATCGACGCCCAATACGGGGTGATTGATTCCATAGTGGTAAATTGACGCCCAAAGCGTGGCTCCATTAATCCATAGTATTACAACATCTCTTACCGACCAACCCTTAAAATATGAGCGATAAATGACCCTAACACAGATTTAGTCCTAGATAGGCCAGTGGTAAGATATTGACGTGCTAAGTTGGAGGTTCCGGATTAATTTCCACATTAAAAAAGAATTTTCAAAAAAAGCTAATTATTTTATTTCACTAATATAAGTTTGAAGTCATTTTACAAACTTATTAGTGGTTTGGGCTTTCCGAATTTCTTCGTTAAAGCGTTTCATTGCCTTGGAATGCTTATTACTTTTACATATTTTCTGCCGACTTTAAACTTTTGTGGGGCGATTTTTTTAAATAATAAAAATGTTTTTTCCACAATTAATATACTTTACACATCCCTAAAGATATTAAATACAATTACACTCAGCCACACTAAAAAAAACACTTTAATCAATCATATCACTTGCTAGCTGCTACACTGACTTGAAAACTGCTGGGAACCAGGTGGCCATCCCTAGAGAGAGATGGTGATGGCCGATGAGTCAGGGCGATGAGCTTTACAAACATGCCAAAACTACTTGCGACAGATTTATGGTTTCAAGGACAGACCGCTAGTGACTTGGAGTGAGAAGGGATGAGTTGTCTGCTCTACTCTGACCAGGTCATTCTGTTTCGACTATTACGGGGTTGTATCAGATATATTTTCAAAATCCGGGGGCAAAATATGAAGCCCCTCAGCTCGTATCAGTTTTCATGAGTTTCAGATTAAATATTAATGTGAATGAAATACCATTATAAAGTTTAAAAAAGTCGGCATTAATTGATTTACTTCCTCCATTTATTATACATGTTTAAGTATACAAAATAATTAATTAAATATTATATTTATTTGGCAATTTTTTACGCTATTGATTGAAGGTTCATTTAAATAATATTTATTTCAATCAATAAACCTCAAATACTTCTAATATTCCAAATATGAAATGGTTGCATCATTTGGCTTTTATAAAAATTGTTACATTAGATCCCACAATTTCAAATTTTGAGTAAACACTGTGCTTAAAATATACATTTAATCTATATTTAATACACTGGTCCAAGTTTGGCTTAAGAATATCTTCTAATATATATATAAATTTTGGGCCATACACCCTTAAGCATCGATGTAGTGTGGATATTCACCGTCCATTACGAGTGGCACTGTCCAAGAGCCACCGCTTGATAAAATGTACAAAAATAAGCCAACTTCATTTGTCCCATCAAGTGCTATGCGAGTATTATGTTTTTTTCTGTAATATCAATAAAACTTTGATTCCATAAAAAATAATACTTTTAATACCTACCCCACAAGGTATTAACTTCCCATCAAGCCGGTCCCTGGGTGCACTGAAAAAAATATACCAGTCTGCCACACGGTAAAATTTGGGTAGCTTTGTAATCGAGAATAGGAGAGTGAAAAACAATTTAGGGAACACAAGAAATTCAAACCCTGATTTCCCTATCACCGGCAAATTAGACAAGACGTTGGATTTTAGAAAGTTATAATCACCAATAAATGTGTGAATCATAAAATATGGCCGAGCACCTAGAAGTATATTTTAAGAGCTGGTGAACAAGTTTAAAGGATGTCTAGTCCATTATACCATTACAACTCACGTCAAAGCCTTCAATGACTTTGAAACGTTTCGTTCATCATTTCTGAGAACTTACATGATCAGAAAGCCTCCTTCTTTCTTCGTTTTCCGATCTCCACCTTGAGATACGATTGTGTCCACAGACCAAGGGCAGAAGAGTCGTCTTACAGCTTTTATGTGACAACAATTTCCCCTTCAAGCCGGGACCGATAGATAAAAAGTCTTATAAAGCCACCGCTCAGGGTGAGGTTAAGGCTCAGTCATTGGCACACCACCCGTCGTTGCCGAACTGTCATTGGCTGTCCCAATTGCGCGCCGCGTGAAGTCATCTGACTGTGAGAGCGGGACCCTCGCCAACTCCAGAGACGACCAGTCCTGTTTTAGTCCTCCTCCAGCGGCTGTCGTCTCAATATCTTCAGGTGTGTTGACTCTTTCAATTAGTACACTTTAGTGACACAGAATCTTAGCGACTAAACACATTATGATCTTAGGGAGTGCTTTTTAAGTTTCACTGTACCAGGAGGTTCGAAACGCGAGCTTCAGAAACAAAATAAAGCATGTTAGTCGCCAGCATTAAAGTGGGGATGTAGGAAAGGCGAGAAAAAGTGTGTTTGTAGGTTTTTTAATGAAACATTTTTTTTACAAAATAATTAAATATTATTTTAATCGAAACATAAATAATATAATTTTCGTCACATGATATCAACAGTTGTTGAATATCTTTCAAGGGTATCCTGGAATTTAAAACAACTCTTTCTCTTTATTTAAAATGTTGGTCGTCTAATGCCGCTACACTCACGACGGAGATTAAACAACTGTAATTGGTATCACCATGCCAAGAAAATTAAATTCTTATGTTTGTACTGAAACAATATTTTATTTGTTTAAAAAAAGACCCGCCTCGGTGGCGTAGTTGGCTAACGCGCTAGTCGTGTTGAGCTAGACTGCTGAGGATGGAGAGATCGAGGTTCGAATCTCGGTCGGATGAACTGGGGGTGGTTTAAAAAAAAAAATCCACTCTCCCTTCACACAAATGCGGGTTCATTTCCTCTAATTCAACGTTCCCAATTCCTAATCCATTAGCGCAATTAGTACTCAAAGCGTTTAACCCGAACGGGTAGTAAGACGCGGTGCTAAATAATAATAGTAATAATAATTTTAAAAAGTTTCGTTATAAAAACTGCGAAAAAACACTGACCTTTTCTTGCGTCCCTAAATACCCGCATCTCTGTTTCTTCGGCTAGCTAACTTTTGTTTATATTACGTTTAAACACAACTATTTTTATTTTTGCATATATTAAGAAAGAATTGTAGTTGTGAAAATTTTTCGAACTTGAGACGTTTGCCCCCGAATTCAATAAAATTAATTTTACATTAACTTAGGTTTATTCGTCCCTGGAGCTATATACGAAGTGGTTTTAAGGATTTTGTTCAAGCTTGATATTTAGATGTTATGTATTTCTTCTACCTCAAGGTAAGGCTATAATTTTAATCTTGGATCTAAAATTAAGATTATTTTGCTGATCAACGCGTCACTCTCAAGTCAGACTGATCTGCTAATGAAGGGGAGATTGGGGTTTGAATCCCAGTTGGGTCTACTGAGGGTGGCTTTTTCTAAATGGTTTCCCATTCTCCTTCCACGCAAATGTGGGTAGATTACCTCCTTTACTTTCTCACCTCCCCCCATTTTGATAATTACCATGTATGCTTATAACCTGAGCAGGTAGTAAGACGTGATGATTGACAACTGTTTATTTATTAGTGATTTGTGAAAACAAACTTTTTTTGAAACTAGCGCTGACAATTTTGTTCTGATTAGATATCTGTGAAGTGATTAGTAACCCAGTAAACTGGTTTTCAGAAGAAGAAAAAATCATTTGTGTGTAGTATATTAAGATTTTTTTAAACTTTCTTATACAAATTATATAATATTATTAAGTGAGATTGACTTGGACCAAATAATCACCGGTGAGGATAAATATTGTTTAAAAATATATAATTATACCGAACCTTTGTTTTTATTGGTTTGTTTAAAGGTGCATTTTCTAAAAATCAACTATATCAACACTCTTCATTCTTTTGGTGAGGTATAAGGGGGGGGGGGCACCGCGTCCTACTAGCGGTTTGGGTTATACGCTTGTGTACTAATTATGTGTATGCTCTTAGAGCAAGTTTAGCCACATTTGTATGGAGGGAGAACAGAAAACCATTTAGGAAAGTATCCTCACTAGACCCTACCCACGATCTCCCCACTGTCGGCTGTCTAGTTAAACCACTCGACCACAGAAGCGGCCAGCACTCGTCTTTGTTTACTGAGTCTAGTAAATTGAGATGCTATTATGTATTATAATCCGTGGACACTGGGTACCCACTAAACAAATACCGGCAGATGATTGGCTCTTATCTTACGTGACGTCACTAGCATACATGGTTGTGTCAATGCTAAGCTGTGTGAACAACATAAATATAGCATTGGCGTATTGTTTGGCTTTTCATTTTGTACCTCCGAATACGGCATATTATTAATATTATTTATCACAACGGATATTCAACGTGCAATTATTGAATTAACATATCAACTTAAATCCAGAACTGACACATTAGTCCCCCAACAGAAAGATATTTTTTATATACCACTGATAAAGGAAGGTTGGGTTTTTGGGATTGGATGTTTTGGGCACCCCAAGCTCTTATTTATTTAGTACATTTTACAATTTAACGAAATTAATCGTGCTATAGTTATTTTTTAGCTGATAGCTAAGAAACACGTAACGAAAAAGATCTCCATTTAACAGTCAATTAAGAAACACTCATTAAAATATGACTTGCAGATATACACACAATTAGAGGTAACACGATAATACAATAGTTCTAGCACCTAGATATTATTTACTATAAATAGTAAATATTTTCATCAGCCCCATTCGTATTCGAAACGAGCACCCCTAGACTTGTTTGTTGACCTTTCTAAACAATTCCCCGCACGAACGGGCCAACATAATTATTTGATTAAGTACTAACAACATGTTTGAGGAAAATATGAGAGTGAAATTGTTAGAATAAAGAAATTGAGTTGGAGATCATGATCTTAATTCTTGAGTTTCTTTTTTCCCCCTATATTTAGTGCCCCACTTTCATCACAAATGTTACTAACGGCTTATTTCAAAGGTTATATTATATGAAGGTAATTGAGGAGTGCACCCCCATTATAATGGAGAAGGGATGAGAAAACCACCCTTGAGTGGCCGTGGTGGAGATTTGAACCTCAAACCTGTCGCTGGCAATACAGTCAAAATCCTGGCTCATTGCGAACGATTTACAATCTAATTTACAGTTCAACTTAACAGCTAAATCGGTAGCAATGGCGTAGAGAACTATTTTTAGCGGGTAGTGCCCACTAGAAAATTTTACTATACCTTTAGCAAGTAAAAGTATGTATGTATATATATAATACATACAACCCTGTGGGGTCTATCAAATTCCAGAGGAGGGTGGGCCCCTCTCACTTCATAAACTCCAGTGAAAATAATTCATAGGTACAATTCAAACAAACTCTGTTTATCTCGGTAACACTCCACGACACAAACTTCCTGGTTACTTGTTGCGACCGGGAACTGTGATAATATTAGACCAGGGCGCAGGGTCTAGCATCATGGGGGAGGGGAAGGGGGATTTTGGGGTTCTACCCCCCACCCCTAAATTTTTCGAAGTTTTAAATATAAAGCTTGAAGACGACCTTGTATCAAACTTCAAATAGCCTATAACCGGTGACCTGGCGGTCTAGGAGTAAGGTGTCAGAATTCTGTGCTGGCAGCCGGGGTTCAATACTCGGTCGCGGCACAAATTTATCTGATTACCAAACCCTTCCTTCACCTCTGACAAGACATTTTGTGAATGTGGGGAATGCCAGGTCTCCACCGTGGTTCGGATTCCACGTTAAACTGTAGGTCCTTCATTTCATCTCACAATCACCCTACCATTACACATTAGCGTAAGTCCGTATAGCCCGAACGGGTAGTAAGACGCGGTGCTAATAATAATAATAATAATAATAATAATAAATAGCCTATAGAGGAATTAACTTGTCGAAAATTTGCCAGAGAGAGACCACTCCAACTATCTTTTAGAGAAGGGGTCCCCAACCCTATGCTCATGAGCACCATGGCACCCGCTGAGCCTTTTCTGCCTGCCCACCACTTTTTGACCACAGCAGAAATGTTCTTGACTAATAATTTTAATCTGTCACTTTTCCGGCAAAAATCAATTTTGTGCTTATCTCCAGGTATGCTGTTCTCAAGAAGTTGGTGATTGAAAG
>CABFVX010001586.1:89090-141802 GCA_902151425.1 Timema shepardi | reverse complement strand
CCCCCCCCTCCACCTTATACTTTCAAATGCCTGCCTCTCATTCCTCTTTCTATACAGGCTCATTTACAAAGTGTACTTTTACTTGTAAACACCGTAGTTTCAAGCTGAATGGTTTTGCTTTTTACTAATCTTAAAAACTTACGCCCTTTCAACATTCTCTTCACACTCACTAATACCATGCTAATACTTCCTATTTCCTTTGTAATTATCTTGACATGGGTCCATCCAGCTTTGTTGCCTGAATAAACACACAATAAATATATATTTTAAAAATGTACCCAAGCACCAAAATGGTGGCGAGTCCCTTGTGTTTTTATTTTGGTATTGTTAAAACCGTATTTTTTTAATCTAGTTTTTGTCAACTTGGAGGGGGTTGAACCCCCAAACTCCCTTCACCCATGGCTACGGCCTTGTGTATTACCCACAACCACATGCAACGAACGTCTCAATCGCTGTTGGAAACTTAACAGGGCAGTTGACCGGCCGTGTGTATAGCGTTGAGGCTGACCTCTGAGCCTGGAGGGAGTTAGTAAATTTGACTTGAAAAAGTAATTGGTGCCCGCCGCACTAATATTAGTTTTGAATGTGCTTTAAGGTACGAAAAGGTTGGGGACATCTGTTTTAGAGCATCTGACTTTTAAAAGAAATAATTATATAGGGTCACTCCAAATAACTTCTATATGCATGTAATATTTTCAAAAATGTGTTTTGAAACGGAGGAGGAGAGGGGGGAGAGGACGCTTTAAATAGCTTTAAAAAGACATCGAATTTTAAAAATTTACTGGTGGAAGACCACTTTAAATTGGTTTTAGGAGCATATAATTTCCGGAAAAAAAATCTGCCGAAGAGGACTTAAAGCTTCAAGGGTAGTGGTTCTCAAACTGGGGTACGCGAGCATTCCTAAAGGAAAATTGGCAAAATGATAAGATAACCAAACATGGCGGGGAATTTCCGAGGGGACTGAGGAAAATTTTCTCTCTTAATTACCTGATCGTAATGTTGCTCTAGACTTTTAGTTACGACCAAGGGGTACAGTCTAAAAATAAGTTTGAGAATCACTGTTTTATATCATTCAAAATAATAAAAAAAAATCTTTAGGTAAGGACCACTTTAAAGAAACGAGACTGACACTTTAGTCTGTGTTCGCACCGGTGTGGGTATGTATGAAGTTGTGTTTTATATCTAAACTCTTGACGGGGTTATGATTGATTGATACAGACTGTACAAATGTCCGCGTTGCTTTGGAAACTAGTTTTGGGCCTCCCTTCACCTCCCTTCCCGTGTGGACTCGTTTGTATCTATCTGTGGAGGTCCAAAGGTTAATTGTATTTAAATATGATATCGAGACGGTCCACGTGTCGATATTTGGACCAACCGTCGTTTAATAGTTTCAGAGGAATATCGTTAATACCAGCACCATTGGTCTAAGGCATCAGACTCGCAATAGGTAAGATGTCCCGTAACAGGTAGGTTGCACTGGAGGTATTTTCAACATAATTATTTCTTATTGCCGGTTTTCTATCTTCTCTCCACTCTAATGCGGGCGTTTTTCCCTATGAACTGCCCTTCTCATCTCCATTTATTAAAAAAAGGCCGACATATGCCTTGTGCTACATGTGCTAATAAAAATAAAATGTTCCCTGTGTTCTAATTTCGCTGTCAGGTGTTTCTAAATATTCTAAAATTTAGGTTCATGTTGGAATAATTTTTTCGGACTAAAAAAATCTTCTAAAAAATAAGTTACTCTTCGTACACCCTTAGAGGAAGCAAGCTTACCTTGATTGTTTCCACTATGGCGCAGATTAGAAGTTGGGTCATAGTGTTTCGTCAATGTAGGCTCTCATTTCAAGATGAACGAAGTATTCATACTTTGGATGTAAAAATGAAAGTCTTCTCCCGTCAAGATACATACTCAAGACATTATATCTTTATGATTAATTCCCGTAACCCTCGATGTGGAACATGGGGCTGCAACAAAGTTTCACTACTCCGGCTATTGCTCGTTGGAGTTTCTGGGATAAAGTTAGTTTCAGGTGGAACGGGCCCACCCCATGAATTTCTACAAGCGAGCGAGAAAGAGCAAACATATTTTGCCGAAACGTTTTTTTCACATAGCTTCCAGGATTCTTTTACATGCCACAATCGAAATGGAGCCGACGCCTTTACTTCCCCTCCGAAGGAAGTTGTGCTACGGATTTTTATTGCCTGATAAAAACCCGTCGACCTCAGGGGTGCACACACAAATTCTTCTAAGGAGGGGTCCACAGTATAGAAGTTACAGGTCAATAGTCAATCCAATTCATTTACTCGTACAAGACTCATTATTTGAACAAATTACAAACTACTTAATGAGGCTATATATACAAAGACTGTATTGACACATTGGGTTATTTTCAACCACTACTTTAAGGTGATTTAATATGATAAATTATTGTTTTGTATTTAATATTTCATCTATAGGCTACTTCATGTTCGTAAGGGGAGGGTCCGGACCCACTGGACCCCCCTCGGGTGTACACCCCTGGCTCGACCTTAGATAGGTTTGAACCCACGAATATCGGGTCTAGAGAGGCGAGCACTATCTATACCCCAAAACCACCAAGGACTCGGACATACACATACAAATTACATTTTAAAACTAGTACTCCAAGAAAATTCTGTAAAAACCTAGATAAATATCCGTTTTTATATGAAGATGTTCCGAATGTTGAGTCATTTTTCTTTTTTGGGGGGTAGGGGGAGGGGGGAACACGGTTTAAGACGTTATTAAATTTAAAAAAAAACGCTCCAGATAAATACTGGGTAGTGGACTCTTTAAGAGAATAAGTTTCCAATTCTTAACTGGGTGTAAAAAGTTTTGTGAAGCATTGAACAATGTACACATCTAATGGTCTAATAGAGACTAGAGCTCATTCGAATGACAAACGGTCACCGGCGTCACGGCTTACCGGGATTCGAGGACGCGTCCCCCCCAACATTTTGTTAAATGGAGAACCGAGTGATAGGCTACATTGACTTGGGGGGGGGGGTGGGGACCCCGTTCCCATCTACGATATTTTTAACAAATCAATTAAAACATTGAGATTAGTTCTTACAAATCAATTGAAACATTGATAACTTACTATTGAGTTGAATAAAGTAGGCCTACCGGTATTGAAATATTGTCAACCAGAACATTCTCGATATTGTTGACCTGGACAAAGTAGCAAAGAATTCAATATCAAACAGGTACGAGAGGAGCGTTTTTGGACGAGTTTGTGGTTAAATGGGAACAATAGTCTTGTCATGTTCCTTCTTCTAAATCAAGGTTGGGTAGAACAAGATTTCATTTCATAAACTAGGCCTACGTATTAAATGTCATTAAAGTATGAGTGAAAAAATGTACTTTAATTGAATAAATACATTGTTGACACTCGCCTTTCAAAGAGTTAAATGTGGTGATTTCCCCCTTAATTGCAATGCAGCTGACATGAATTATGGTGATGTCATCATCCTAAAGTATCTAAAGGTGGATAAATTGACAGGATGGGGAAACGGGGAGTTCTTAGGTGAAAACAATATATCGTTTTATGGTGAGGAGAACAAGAGAGCTGAGAAGGTACGGAAAGATATATCTGTATCGCCCCCCCTCCCCAATAATCGGAAGGGGGTGTGATGCTAGTGACAACTGTCTTCCCATACATAATGGTTCAAAGTATAGATAACTATTATCATTAGAATTAGATCCAAAACTCTTAGTAACGTTTATAAATAGGTATATGATAGAGTATTCAAATCGGGGAAAGGCTCGATATAGTTGATCTTGCTTGTTGAACACGAAGTAGGTATGCCAACTGCGGCAAACTTTAATCTAGCTCAGTTCAACCCGTGTATATGACGTCCTTTCTCAGATCCGGTTGAGGTATGCTTGTTAATTATGTGGTTTGAACCTAGAGGCGTCCAACGTCCCTTGTTTGAGAGTGTACGGTAACTTTTTTTTTAAATACTTGCCAACCTGTTTTCGTAGGAAGGCAATGATCGCTGGGCCACTTTTCGTTTGTACTAAATCTTCTGAATAATAAACAAGAGATTCTAAAACCAGATCTACAAATTCAAACTGTTCTTTTGATCTAAGGATCACGTGTTGCCAACAATTAAACTAAATTCATTTTAAGAACTTTTCTATGCTATATTATGAGAGTCCAAGTAAGCTTTGAATTATTTTTACACTTTTTATACTTACTCTAGACCCCTCAGAGAGAGAGAGTATTGTGATCGTCATAAAAAAAAAATCTAGATTTTGACGTTTCATGACTTCCTGAACCAGGAAAAGTGGTTTTCGCTATGCTGTCTGTCTGTATCCCGGCCTACAGCCAAAGTTAAGGATAGTTTAATTTGAGGCTAAAAGAGAGAAAAGCTATTTTCTCACAATCGAATCTAATGACTTTTATTAAAATTTGTATCCAGGTACTGTTTTACATTACAGACAAAATGGCGCATCTTATTTTCCGCTAAAAGGACTTAGAGGGTTACTTTAAATGAGCGGATATATCCAATTTTGATCATATCCGCGCCCCTCTTCTTTGATACAAAATAACTTATAGTTGTAAAGTTGTAGGATTATTACAAATTATTACTTTAAATACATTTTTATAAAATAATATTTTCCAAACTAGTCATATATATTTTTATATGTAGTACTGGGAAATGGGGAGTTGATTGTTATGCTCTTGGGTGAACAAAGATGCACCTTGTTACTCTGTATCTCTGTAACCGTGTATATTATTTGATTAATACTCTTTGGTGAAATGTGATGCTCTTTTTTCTATTATGTTTTTGCAACAATGTATAATGATTTGTTTCAAAAATCTTACGAGTAATAAGTAGATGTCTCAATTTTTAAGAAAAGGTGCGAAAAAGTCTGTGCTATGCACAGTACAGTTTATTTTTAATGAAAAACAATTTTGTATCTTCTTAATTAATCAATTATATTATTTAAAAAATATTTACTGGCATGGTCTATAAAAATAACTAGTATTTGCTGTGTTTTCTTGAGGTTTTACATACATAATTAAAACGAAACCAATATTATAGCATGTAAATATAAGAGGTTTCCACAACAATGTTTAAAGCTCGTTAGCAAGAGTGCAGATGAATTCCCAACAATTTTTTCATGATAATTTAGCCGTCCGGGATGTACTAAATTAAATTATGCTAATAACCACGTTGAAGAGCACGTGGTCAATGTCAGGCTAATTTAGTCTGGATTCTCGGTGATGGTGAGTTCAGGGTTTGAATCCCATCTGAGTTTAGTGAGTTTTTTTTAAAAAAAATCTGGTTTTCCACTCTCTCCCCCCGCACAAATGCAGGTACAATCAACGGCACTAGAAACGGGTGGGCCAGACATACCTGATGCTTAGACCACCTATCCACCCAGCGTTGTGGGTTTCAGATAGAGCTATACTTGGTGAATATTTCTTATTTTAAAACAAATAAATACAAAGTAACAGAAGTACAAAAACTGATTAAAAAAACGACCCAGTAGTACCGAAACTGCCCCGACATTTTTATCTTCCAACACAAAAGCTTGAAATAAATTGCTTATTTTTGAAATCTGATAATCATCGAAATGGTAAACTGCACAATAAAGAAAAAAAGTTTTTAATTTTCTTCGCCTGACTTTGTGGCGATGTTTTTTGGTCGCTCTTTTGTTGAACTTAGGGTGGGAACTCTGGACTTATTCAGAATGATGTATTTTCCTACTTGCGTGGGTAATATAACTTTCACCTGGAAGATAGTCCCCACTTAACTGACCTTGAAATGTGTGTTCACTCGCGTGTGAGATGTCTCGTAACACACATGAAAATTACGTTACCTGCTGGAACGCAAACCTTTTGAGAGGTACAGTCAGGGCCGTTTTAAGAAAATGTGCACGGCAATTTTTCACTTTTAGCACTAAGCCTTTATAAAATATGTACCCAATACTTATGTTTCTTAATAATTCCTTGTGTTTTATGGAATATTGATTAATCCAGTAAATGACTGTACCTTATTAAATGCAAACAAATTAATCTAACAAAAGTGAATTCCTCTTTGCACCAGTGCACTGTTAGTTTTCTGTAAGCCGACAGAGGCAGCACAATGGTGGCGTATTCTACTGTACTGCAGCACCTTACTCGAATAGCGTGAATCTTAAACTACACAAAGTTCGGGTTTTCAGGAATTTGGAATTGAATCCTATCACTAAGCGAGTACTTATTGCTGTTAACTATCTGTACATTATTTGATGCAAAATTTAGAATAACTGTAAATGAATTTAATTAATTTTGGGGGAAATGTGGCCTCCTGGAATGTGAGGCCCAGGGAAATTGCCCCCATTTACCTTCCCCCCTCCCCTAGATGCGGTCCAGGGTATAGTCATAGTTTATAACAAAAATTTACTAAATAGAAAATAAGATTCGTATTGGGGAGTACATGGAATCAATGGTGACCTTAATTTTAGATCCAAAACATTTTTTTATTTTTCAAATCCTTGGACCATAATATATCAAATAAACATAAAGTTTGAAAAAAATCCCCCAAACCCTTTCGCCATTACATACAAAGTTGTAGAACCTATATTTTTGGGGTTCGGGGGCATATGAAACTTAAAGATCCATCATAGCCTCGAGGTCTAAATTGTTCACCATGCCAATATTTTCTCTATATTATGTTTAAGTAGCAGCACTAGTTCTTCCAACTATGTAAGCATCCAAAAATTAACACCAATACAAACTTAAAGATAAAATATACCTACTAGCTCCTTTTTTTATATGGAAGTGGTGTTTGTAGTTCACTTAAAAATACTTTATAAACGAGAACTTCTAAAAGGCTGCCTTCTCTTCAAACACTATGTTGGCGACCCGGATGAAATTAGAGCAGTTGATGACGTCATACAAACAGTTTTCAGTCGTGTTCATGTGCATGTGTTTATAAAATAAAAAAAAAGGTTTAGTTTTGAAACAAACCTTTTGAATGGCTGTTTCTCTACGTTATTAAAACACATTTATTTATTTTGGTGGCCAGTGGTAAGAAGATACAAGTGTGAATATAATATTTTTTAATTTATTATTTCACACACTATACTATACAGGGCTGCCCTAAGGGGTGTACAAACGGTGCGGCCACAAAGGCCCCGTAATTTGGGGGCCCCAGCAGAGCTAACGGCTAGAGCCGCAGTGGCAGTGTTATAGTTGTAGCGACATAGCGTATTTGTTATGGAATTTTGTGTATGTACCTATTTAAAAAATATTTAAACAAACCAAACCGGAGGTTCCACTCGCAGAATGTTGTGCTTTGTGAGTTAAAATCCCAACATACATGCGTATACGATTTAAAACATCCAAAGGACAAGAACATGCATGCACGAGACAATGTAAGGACTGGAAGAGGAAAAAATAAAATATATATTATATTTAACAGCGGGGATAGCTATCCGTTTGGGCTATCCATTTTAATTACGCTAAGTAAGGATGAGGAATTTAGAATAAATGTACTCTCATTTTCTTGGAAGGACAGTAAGAATACTTAAGGAAAACAGCCATAATGCACCCTGATAAGATTCGAACCCCGACCTCCACTTATTTTTCAGTAGGGCTGAAGGGTTTCGTGAACCGATTGCACGAGTTTTTCTCGATACCACTTTCGACATGATTGAACTGGTTAACAGTCAGTCTAAAATATTTCCTGAACCTGGTATTATCACTTAAAAAGATGAATATAGATTAAATTAATATAGCATCCCTCCTCATCGTGTGCTGTCAATATACTGTTCAATTTCTGTCTTTTGGTTCTGCTGTACAACTTAAAATTATTTCATCGTCATCTTCTTCCTCCCTCGAAATATCCAAAAAATGTATGTCACTTTTATCATCTGTACTCTCACCCATATAGAAATCGACTGGTGACTGCGGCTGGAGTCGTGTCTTGGAAACACCCTATGCGACTGTATGCCCTGATATATATCTTGTTGCTACGGCCGCGAAATAAAAAGCACAATAGTTTTTTTAGAATATTTTGTTATCTCACTACTCGTAGCTATGATCAAACCAATTATAGGCCTACAATAATCCGCGGGTAGCATTATTAGAAGCGTTTATTAACACTTTTGATTGATAATCTAGTATCGCTAAGAACATAATAAGTTATTTTCACATAGGGTGACATTAGTGACGTTCAACCAATGTTGGGATACTAACGCTGTAGTGACACGTATTACATGGAGCCTACCTAGTGGGTTCCACTCAACCTCTCATACTCAATCCTGATCTCACCGTCAAGTGGGGTTTGATATAAAGAGATAGAGGTGAGCCCACGCGCATGCTTATCCCCACCTCGCCACATTGCTGCCTGCCACTCTGACGTCACCTGGGTTGCAAGCTATCCGAGTTTTCCCCCATTTTTAGTTTATCTTCAAGCGCCAATCCATTCTACACGTTCCACCAAAAACAAATTCGTCATGCCAAATTGTGCAGTATATGGCTGTCACAGCCATTCACTTAAAAACAAAAGATAGTTCGATTAAATACTTCCGATTTCCACAAAAGGAAGATATCAACGCAAAATGGGTTGCAGTATGCGAAAGAAAATGCAAAATAAATATCAAGAATGGTGAGTAAAAAAGTGTTCATTTATAAAATATCATTATTTAATTTTGTTTGCTTAAAACTATTTTAACTTTAGATATTTTGTCTCCAGCAAGAATATGTTCCATACACTTCGGACCAGAATATTTTACGAAAAGCAGAGCGCAAATGATGCTTAATTATTCACCTGAAAAATGCCGAAAGCTAAAAGATGATTCAGTTCCAATGTTACATCTTTAACTAAAAGAACACTAATACCAATATAATCAACGCTCAGAAAGATACAAGAAAAGAGAAAGAAAAATTCTTGTTCGTGAAATATTGACAAACGCTTCGACAAATTCATGGTAAATCCTATTGTACTAATAAAAATATGTTTGTTAACCACGGCTTATTGACTTTTATGGTTGTGCATATATAACTACGCAAAAGGGGCAGGGATGAGAGACTATTTAGTAAAACCTCTCCCAATTGACCCAGCTTGAATTCGAACCCCGACCTCCGCATCACCGTAAACCAAACAAAATTAACTTAGTCATTTAGACCTCATGCATCCCAATGCGGATTTTACTTTTATCTAAATTGACTACTAAGACACCTAGATAGCTATTTTTCAGCAAATGTAATGTCTTATGAATTACCGTCAGAGGATTTGAGATTATTATGCTATTATAAAATGACATTAGTTTGCTTAGCTTTTTGTTTGATTTTTCAGTACTATAAATAAGTATGAACTGCCAGTATTAAGTGGGGAAAGTGACAAATTTCCAAAAGAAAGGTCAACATTTTTGCAACCTGAATAGAGGTGAGCCCACGCGCATGCTTACCCCCACCTCGCCACATTGCTGCCTGCCACTCTGACGTCACCTGGGTTGCAAGCTATCCGAATTTTAACCCATTTTTAGTTTATCCCTTTTCTATGGTTTATCTTCAAGCGCCAATTCTTTCTACACGTTCCACAAAAAACAAATTCATCATGCCAAATTGTGCAGTAATGATGCTAAGTTATTCACCTGAAAAATGCCGAAAGATAAAAGACGATTCAGTTCCAATGTTACAACTTCCACTAAAAGAACACAAAAATCAAGATAATCAACGCTCATAAAGATACAATAAAAGAGAAAGAAAAAATCTTGTTCGTGAAATATTGGCAACAGCTTCGACAAATTCATGTTAAGTGCTATTATACTATTTAAAATATGTTTGTTCACCACGGCTCATTGACTTTTATGGATGTGTATATATAACTACGCAAAAGGGGCAGGGATGAGAGACTATTTAGTAAAACCCCTCCCAATGCATCCGGCTTGAATTCGAACCCCTACCTCCCCATCACCGTAAACCAAACAAAATTAACTTAGTCATTTATACCTCATGCATCCCAATGCGGATTTTACTTTTATCTAAATTGTTTATTAAGACACCTAAATAGTTATTTTTCAGCAAATTTTATACATCTTATAAATTATCGTCAGAGGATTTCAGATTATTATGGTATTATAAAATGACATTAGTTTGCTTAGCTTTTTGTTTAATTTTTCCGTACTATAAATAAGTATGAACTGCCAGTATTAAGTGGGGAAAGTGACAAATTTCCAAAAGAAAGGTCAACATTTTTGCAACCTGAACCTGGTCCCATCAACTGCAAGTCACCTCCTAATGATCTACTGCAGATAAATAATAGGTATTTGAAATAAAGTATATCACATGTCTTATTTTGTAAAACATTTTCGTGAATATTCAGACATATTATTTGAAAGAAGGAATTTATTTTTAGTAACGGTTATTAATCGCATGAGTAACTACAATTGAAATACCAGTGCTGGTATGTTAAAATAATGCTTCGCAATTATTTTGCTTCACATCATGTAGTTGGGGAAAATAATAAATATGTATATTTTTATTATAAATAATGCAAATGCATAATTTATTTTTACAAGATTTAATTTCACGGGGTCTTTCATCATAAACCCTAATACGTAAAATTGTTTAGGTTAATTAATTTAACTTGTAATATTTACTAATTAATACATTGAACACATAAACCACCCCAAGCGCATACGGCTGGGATTTGAGCCCCGACCAACCTGTCAATGGCAACCTTGAGCAATGTGTGTCTAGGGATTCAGGCCATGTGGGCTCCAATGAGGATATACTACTCGTTGAATGTTGAGTTAATAGGAAGTTCTAACCCTTTCTAACTATCTAGAATATTTTATCTATACAAATACAGTACTTTATGCAATTATAGTATGTCTAAAATAATAATTGCTGATGACCTAAAACATTCATTTTATATTAGATGCTTCCATGGTAAAATACTAGAATTCTGTTTTTGAGCAGATATTCCTACCTCTCTTGTTTAGATTCTCGGTGTTTCGGTGAAAAATGCGAATTACATTTTCATAACTATTTCCTTGCATTAGTATCTGTAATGTATAAAAGAATACACGTAGTTGAACAATTAAATATGACTAAAACCAAGTCAATCTGTTTCAGCTCGCAAATTGAAATTTCCGAAGATATTATTATGAAAATGAATGAAAAAATAAAAGAGCTCGAAGAAAAAAATTCTCGTTTGAATACCGCAGCAGGGGATTTCTTAATGTCTAACAGAGAGTTGAGAAAAGAAAAGCAAATGTTAGTGGACAAATTAACGGAAGTTAAAAACCAAATTAATGAAAATGCCGATGAAAAGGTTGGAGAAATTCTGTACACATTATTTTACTCATGGCCAAATACAAAATATCCTAAGCACGAAGAAAAGACTCCATTGGTCTGGTGAAGGTATTGCAGCAGCGATTTCTCTTAGGAGCATGGGCACTAAGGCTTATAGATACCTTAGAAATAAGTTAAACTATCCATTACCATCAGTTTCAACTTTATTGTAGATGTGCTACTAAGATTGCTTGCAGTCCAGGAATACTAAATTATGTAATTCTTTTAATGAAACTAAAAGCCACAACATTTTCAGAAAGAGAACGTGTAACAGCATTGTCTTATGATGAAATGCACGTTTCCAACCTACTCTACTTTGACACAACAAAAGAAAATGTTCTAGGTCCAAATTCAATAGTTCAGGTTGTTATGGCTCGGGGTATTATTGGCTAGTGGAAGCAGCCAATTTTTTATAATTTCGATACTCCAATGACAGCAAACTTGCTAAGACAATTAATCATACAACTAGAATCTATTAATTATCCTGTTTTGTCTGTAACAAGTGGCATGGGAGGATCTAACAGAAGTGTCTAGAAAGAACTCGGAATAAGCGTAACAAAATCTTCTTTCAACAATCCTCATGATGATTCGAGATAAGTTTTCATGTTTGCAGATACGCCCCACTTATGCAAACTTGCCAGGAATCACTTTATAGATCAAGGATTTACTACCTCTTCAGGAGAAAAGATTCAGAAGATATGCATACAAGAGCTGTTGGATATGTCTCAAAGGGATCTTAAAATGGCATTCAAAATAACTCAACAACATTTAGATGTTTCCAAAACCCAGAGGCAAAAAGTAAAAACTGCCACACAGCTTCTATCAAACACAACAAGAAAAGCACTTACTTTTCTAGGAGAAAAAACTTTACTAAATGAAGTTTGGAAAGTAACTGCTCACTTTGTTAAACTATTTAACGACTGGCATGATATTCTAAATTCCAAATATCCTTACAACCCAGACAAAACTAAACTCGCATATGGACTTGACAAACATGAGCAAGACCTAATTATAACAGAGATGAACGCATTTATAAAATCAGTAAGAATCACGGGGCAAAGAAGTGAAATGCCTTTTCAAGTGGGAATCCAAGTTACAAATAATTAATTTTAAAAAATATTTCAATATTTGAAGGTCAAATTTGGCAATGTATATTTACTTACTGACAAAATTAATCAAGATGTACTTGAAAGTTATTTTTCTTATGAAAGAGGAATGGAATATACCAACGATCACCCAACCCCACTTGATTTTAAATATATATTAAGATGGTATATTCTTGGGAAACATTCCTCTTCAGTGTTCACAGGAAACCAAAATACAGATAGAAACAATGACGATGAATGTGTTTATAATATATTTACAAAAGATCTACAAAAAGAAAGTGATTCAAAAGAAGAAATTGAGGAATGTACAACAGCTAAAATGCTGAAAGGTATTAATAAGATAATTGAGTGTGAACATGAAAACAATTCAGTAAAGGAAGAGCACTTCGATGGAATTGAAGTAGGTGATGATTTATTACAAGAAGACAATAATGTAGTATCATTAGAGGGACTTAGATACGTAGCAGGCTACGTAGCTCATAAATATACGTCAAAATATTCAGACCTAGGTACGTCTTGTGAATAAAAAAGTTAGAATAATTGGATAAAAGCAATCTCGAAAGCGGGATTGCGAGAACCAAGGTATAAATTATTTAATACTATACAGTTAGCAGAGCAGATATCCATTCAAATTCATAGTGATTTCTTCAGTAAAGAAATAATATCTTAAAAATGGCAACTGAGGCTGTGATGAAAAAGACAAACGAGATACCACGAGAAGTAATTCCCTTATTTTTGAAGACACGAACTCATATTCGTATAAAGGCCTTTAATAAACAGTTGTCTAGCAGTGGCAGTGAATTTAAGAGGAAGATTTTAAAGAAGATCAAGAAATNATATATATATATATATAGAGAGAGAGAGAGAGAGAGAGAGAGTATAAGAAATGTTAAAATTAAAACATACGTCAATATTATTGTACACCCCTTTGTTACCATCTATAGTGGTAGAAAAAATGTATTTTTTTGCCAGTGTACAATTTAATTTTAAATTACTTTATGCAAATATTATTTATCCAATGATTGTATAATATATCAAGATTATAAGTAAAATTAAAGTTAAAATCAATATATATATCTATATATATCATTAATACTGTGCTTTACTTATTTATCCTGTGTAGTGGTAGAAAAGATGTATTTTTTATTGCCAGTATTAACACTTGATTTTAAATCAGTAGACCTGTATGTCAATATTATTTCTCCACTAATTGTTTAATTTAACAAGAATGAGTTTTACTTTGTCATTTGTAGTAGGTACTATGATGATAATAAGCAACGAATAAGAATGTACCACATGATAGAATAGTTAGTTATCTCCAAGCCTTTACGCTTGAGAAATAGCTGCACTCCTCACCCAGATGACGTCGTGCGCAGTAGCGGACGAAAACGAAGAGCCAAATGACTTCACCTCTTTTCTCTTCATGTCACGCCCGGCCCGTACCCTGGGCATTCCAAACTTAAATACAATGTAATATAATTTATTTTTTCTAACCGAATCGTAGGCCTTTTTAAAATCCACCTATAATAATTGTTGTATTTAATTTTTTTTTAAATAATATTTGTTGAGTAGTAAGAATTTGATATGTTGTTGATCTATTTCGTAGATATCCCCAATTATTTTCTCTGCTGATGGCGTCAATCTCATTGAAATTATGTTGATACAATTTTAAAGTATGTTCTTGGTAGCCACTAGAAGTAAAAAGACAGTATTTTCAAGCAGGTACATTATGGAGAGAGAAAAATTCATTTAAGACCTTTAGACTACAGAGTTAGAATAAGTAAATCGATGAGAATTGTTTAATTCACTTTTAGGTAGAAATTAAATATTTGTTGAAACAAAAATATTAAAATACAGGTACAAGGGTTTATTGAATCGGGAGTGTCCTTGAATGATGAATTACTAATGTACTGACTCTCGCTGATGAAGGTAAAGGAGGTGCATGCTTGATTAAGGGGTGTGTCTTGTGCCAGAGAACTATCAAAAACACGCGAAGAGGGCGATACAGTTTGTGAAGAGGGACAGATTAGTTATTATTTTATACATCCGGACAGCATAGGCCTAATTACATCCATACAGAACCACTTAAGATAGACGGTGTCTTCATTAGTATCATTTTTGTTAACTCTAATGTGTGAGACAAATTTACAAGAGGCTGACTGCTAAGAAATACTACATTAGTGTTAATGTGCTAGCTATAATTATAATCGGTGTCTGTTTACTTTCCATAGGTAACATTAGCTGAATAATAATCTAGTATTTACATACTATTTAATTTGTTATAGCTTTCTAAAAAAGCTTTGGCGAATCTTAAAAACATAAATTTGAACATATAACTAAAAAACACAGATTCAATTTTTTTCATGATAGTTTTTGGATTGCATTACAGTCCCCCCCCCCCCTTTTTTTTAAACGATGATTGCATTTGATTTATTTTAAATTAGCCATTGTACATCCAGGTTATTTAAATTATGTAAAAACAATCAGGGCTATTAGTGACGTGAACCTACCTTTTAGTCACCTCAAAATCACTTTTACCCCAAGTAAAGTCCAAACTACATTTTAATATTTTATTAGCTGCATTAAAAAGTAGTTTAATCGTTTGTGTTTGATTTGTTTTGTTTTAAAACTATCAAAATAATATCAAGCTATGCGGTTGCTGTTAATTTTTTAATTTTATGTTTTATAAACTTTCTTTCTATATTTATATTTCACATTGTCATAGTATATAAATATATATATATATATATATATATATATATTAATTTACTTCGTGCATCCACGCAGCTCATCTATTTATTTTTTTACTCAATTATATTATATTAATATGTACTGTACATTACAAAACTGTTATTATCTTATAATACTTAAATTTTAATATATATTTTTTGAACTATTTAACCTCTATTTTATCTGAACCAACTCTGACCATATCACTAGTTTTGCATGAATTTCTCTTCTATTTACCTAGTGTTTATTTGTAGTTATTGACGTAAACTAAAAAATAGGCTAAAGGCATAACCTGCAATAATGGGAATATAAGTAAGCACCACTCAATGTAGACTCCAGTCAGAAACAATCAGCTAGGCCCTGCGTGTATTTTACTATGCCATAATCCAAGATTATTGAGTGTGAAAGTAACTGAGCTTGAGAGAGAAAGGAAAAGCAATGGCCTGTAGCATACTCTCTTTAGACGGATCAAATAAAGTAGCCGTGGGATTAATTCAATATCAAGTACTTTTAGTTTGCACCGCGTCTTACTACCCGTTTGGGATATATGCTTATGTACCAATTACGCTCATTGTTTTAGGGATGGGGAAGGCTATATTTATAGGAACTTTGCAAGCATTTGCGTGGAGGGAGAGTGGAAAACTATTTTGGAAAACCTCCCTCAGTACACCCAACTGAGATTCGAGCCTTGATCTCCCTGTAATCGGCAATCTGGTCTACTGCGAAAGTAGTGTCTTAGATCTTGCGGCTAACTAAGCGTATAGTATCAAGTAATGCTATACTGAATCCACAAAAAAAACATGGATTAAACTTTGTTAGCACCCCACTTATGTTTTTGAAAAACACTTTACATTGCTTCTAGGAAAATTTGTTATTTCCTGTTAAGAGTATCCCTTTTCTCCAACAGCCACCACATACCATAGGCAGCACCAGGCCACCCCCCGCACCCTCCCCACCCACCTCCACCACCCCAGACCACAAGCAAGCACCAGGCCACTCCTCCACCCCCTACCACCTTCACCACCCCTCAATATATTTTCGGGCAAGGTCCTGTCCCGGATATCCTTCGTTATCTATTCAGATAAGGTGTTGATTTATTGAATGACTCTATACTAAATAATCGTGTGATTAATATTTAGCTACTAAGTAATGATTCGTTAAACAGAAAATTTTACATCACCCTTCTCTCCTTCTCAACAACAATTTATAATAGCAACTTTGTGTACCTAAATTCTTTTTAAGAATTTTTTATATAAATATAACCATTCCGTATTTTTTTTAACAAAACTTTGCTAACAAAAAGTCTTAATTTCCAAACAAAGGCCCTTTTTAAAAGAATACAATTAATGTAAAATATACTTATTTTTTTAAAACCAATAAACTTATCAATAAATAAATTCTATGAAATAAAATAACTTGAGTTTTCAAGTCAAATATATATTCAGCGAGATTTGATTCCCTAAATGGGGTTCAAAGATTGCTCTCGATAGTAGACCGCCAGGTCACCATTATTATTATTATTATTATTATTATTAGCGTGTCTTACTACCCGTTCGGGTTATACGCTCTTACGCTAATGTGTAATGGTAGGGTGATTGTGATATGAAATGGAGGAACTACAGTTTAACATGTGATCCGAACCACGGTGGTAGGCCTGGCATTCCACACATTCACAAGTTGTGATCAATACACGTCTTGTCAGAGGTGAAGGAAGGGTTTGGCAATCAGATAAATCTCTGCCAGGACCAAGGATTGAACCTCGGACCTCCAACACAGTAGTCTAACACCTTACCTGTAGACCACCAGGTCACCCAGGCCTAATCAGAAAAACTCTGCATCAATATTTTCATGCTATGTACAATAATGGCATAATCCACCTTTTTAAATGAAACTATCACTCTCCAAACCACTAAGTATTGGTTTGTCCAAGAATGGGGTGACCAGACGTCCTTCCTTTTACCGGACATGTCCTACATTTTAACCCTGTGCTCAGTGTGCGGGAGGAATTTTCAAAAATTACAAAATGTTCTCCATTTTGACAAAATAATTAAATGTGTAAGGTTTTGGTGTTGTTTGCTATCAAAGTGAGCTCGCATTTAGAAATTCTGCCGTAAAATGGCAATTCAGTTATCACTGGCAGTCTTTGTGCCTTTTTGTCATCGCACGGCGTTCACGTGATAAAATTTGAGAATTCTATTGGCTGCGTGTATGTCTTCAGCAATCAATCACAGCGAGCGTCCTAATTCATGAGTTCATCTGACAAATATGCTTGAACGTACAATAACATGGTTGTGCAAATGGTTATCAATAAAATACATGAAGTGAATTTGTACTAAAACACTTGTAACGGGCTAATCTGGCTTAGCCCCGTTCAAATGTAAAACACGAATATTTTTTGTGTTACAAACAAGTCGTCAAGAGTTAACAAATGAGATAATAGTGTTGAATGCTACGCCCATAACATTTGTGTGTTTGTTTACATACCTACTTCACCAACTCTTCCGTCGAGTCTGATGCCCCGCTGAAAACAACAACATCGAGGGAACTGGCTGGGCGTGACCTCAGGCAAGAACTCCGCGCCGGACAACGAACTACAGTCAACTGAAAGCGCCGTGAACGATGTTGGCCGACGCGAGTCAATGTTCCAGAATAAAAAGGATCTTTTCCCCTTCTCTTCACCCCATCACGTGGGGTTCTCATAGTATATATTCGCTGGGCCGCTTGGAAGAAATATAGAATCCTGCTGGACACCATCAGGGCCGTTGGATCACAGCGCACTCTCGTCACGTCGGCTAATTCATTGGATCAACGTAGAAATACAGTTCGGGGAGATGGATCCACGAGACAGGAACAAATTACTAAAGTAGTCTATTGTACGACAGAATGCATCACGTAAACTTCAAGTCAGGAGTTGAGACTGTATCACGTAAACTACAAGTTAGGAGTTAAGAATGTATCATCCAAACTTCAAGTCAGGAGTTAAGACTGTATCACGTAAACTACAAGTTAGGAGTTAAGAATGTATCATCCAAACTTCAAGTCAGGAGTTAAGACTGTATCACGTAAACTACAAGTTAGGAGTTAAGAATGTATCATCCAAACTTCAAGTCAGGAGTTAAGACTGTATCACGTAAACTACAAGTTAGGAGTTAAGAATGTATCATCCAAACTTCAAGTCAGGAGTTAAGACTGTATCACGTAAACTACAAGTTAGGAGTTAAGAATGTATCATCCAAACTTCAAGTCAGGAGTTAAGACTGTATCACGTAAACTACAAGTTAGGAGTTAAGAATGTATCATCCAAACTTCAAGTCAGGAGTTAAGACTGTATCACGTAAACTACAAGTTAGGAGTTAAGAATGTATCATCCAAACTTCAAGTCAGGAGTTAAGACTGTATCACGTAAACTACAAGTTAGGAGTTAAGAATGTATCATCCAAACTTCAAGTCAGGAGTTAAGACTGTATCACGTAAACTTCAAGTTAGGAGTTAAGAATGTATCATCCAAACTTCAAGTTAGGAGTTAATGAAGTATCACGTAAACTACAAGTTAGGAGTTACGTAAACTTCAAGTTAGGAGTTAAAGATGTACAGTTAGATGTTGTAGATGTATAGAGATTAGGATTAGGATTAGCTTATTTTATGGCCAGATAAATAGGGTAACTTACTTGTAAGGATTAGGCAATAAACCGTGTCAATATCGAGACACTGATGTAACTCAAAGGTAGCTTGCCAGGGAAAGAGATGGTTCAAGTTATATGGAGGCCTGGGATCTATACCTAGTTAGGTACTTTTGTCAATCCCACGCACTTGTGTTAAGTGGGTATCCTGTGGGCCGTTCATGCTTCTCAAGATTGGCCCGCGGTTTTATCTTTGTTACTAGCAGTACTACTCCCCTTTGGAGTATACAGCGTATGAGCCGTTTCTGCCCCTCTGGCGCGGCTGGAGCTGTCATTAGTTACTTATGTATGTGTTGTGATATTGACCGCCCGTCGGGTGATCAAACTGTGGGACGTGTTCCCGACCGGGCATGGCCCGTAGGTTTAAATATACCTATGTAAATTGGTTGAGCCTCTTGTAAGGGGTTTGGTCTGTATTCTAGGCGCTCGTATGTAACGGGACTTGAACTTGCCCTATGTAAGTCATAACTAAACGTGCGCAGCCAACATGCCTTGTGATTGAGGGACCAGTAACGTAACTCAATTGTCTGAGTTAGTCCTTCTGGCGCCTCACGCCCCTTGTTGGCCTAGACTTAGGCAATGCTACCTAAAATCTTACTTAGTTTGTATAGACTGTTCTTATTGAGATTACGTGCTAAATATTTATCATGTATCATGTTGTTTCATTAAATTGCATTACTTCTATTTACATCCTTTTTCTTTTTACTTCTCTATATGTATGTATGTGCACCCCTGGGGCTACTATGGTTGATCTTGGTGAAACCACAAACAACCAATAATGAAACCCCAAAAGTAATTGGACATGGTGCACACTTATAACTTTTATTTTGTTTATCGTCCTACATTGTCCTTGAATGTCCTACATTTCGGGAGTCCCTTATCCTCCTTTGTGCCAAAGACATCTTGTCACACTGTTCAAGAATACCTGTTCTTATTATAACATTCTGTTGTAGGGTTTAACCTTCGTGGCCCGCATTTGACAACGATAATTTGGGTCCAAGCTTAATGGAATATCAGAAAACACAAGAAATTAATAACAAATGGCTGGGAACGAGTATTATGGCCTTGAAGTTTGGTGGTGGCTGGAGAGTCGCCACCTCCTCGCGTCTATACTACGGTTATAGTCTCCTAATATTCCTTTTGTACGGAGTGTATTTTGTGCTCACCGCAATTCGAATATATCAGGTAAGAGTAAAAACATTACATTTGCTTGTGTATATGAATGATTTGATTCCCCCTTTGATTAGGGTGGATATACTATCTTGTATATACGTTCTCAATGTGTGGCGCACTCTTTCTAAAGCAATAATAGTGATACAAATATATAGACTCCACCATACTTTTGATGAATAGACTGATCCAAGTATTAGTGAGGTCAAACAAGCTATTAGGAAGTTAAAGAACCATAAACCTCCAAGTATAGATTCAATTCCTGCAGAGGTGGTGAAAAGTTAGTAAGATAAATGTATAAATTGCTATGTTCCGTATATGGAAGAAATATACTATCATGGGCGTAGCCGGAGGGTGAAAGGGGGTAGCTTCCCCCTAAATCAAGTAAATAAATAAAAAATAATTAACTAAATTTAGAAATAAAATGTACGCGGGGAAAGTTAAGCCTAGACTTTATTGATTTTGGAATACCATTGTTATAGAATTCCTTAAATAAGGTACCACATTACACATACCACAACAGCATTATTTTATTAAGCTTTTATTTTGATCAACCTGTAGATTGAATCAAATTCCAACACCATCTCCACTATCAAGGACATAATAAGTTTCTTCAGAGAGTCAGAATTAGAAAGAAAATATGCCCCAAATATTCCACTCTTCTGTGACACGCGATGGTCCCAAAAGTAACGCAGTTTTCAACTAGCATTTTTTGAGAATCGTTGAAGGGTTGGAGAGATTATCACTAGAAGCAAATGGTGACACGAGGAAACAGTCACTCTAGCTATATTCTGCTGTCACCAAAGCTCAATTCATCGCTGCTGATAGCCAAGTATTCTCTCTTATTGAAACCTCTGGTAAATGCTCTACAGTCTAAAAGCCTGGATCTGCTCCAATGTTCACAGTACATAAACGGATTCTTGGATTGATAACAACTCACCGCAATGAAGCCAAGCAAGTTGCTACATAGCTTGTAGAGGATGCCTTCAAGATTGACAAGGAAGGTGGAGTAGAATTTATGGTGTCAAGATGTGTTGGAAGACAGCCACATCGCCCCAACCCTCCAGTGTCCAGGCCTTTAGAGTACTGGAAGATATCCTTAGTAATTCCTTAAACTTGGACTCTTTAGTGACTTCGTTAGATCAACGTTTCTCAAAAGAACATTCACTTGCTTTTGCACTTTTGGCTCTACACCCTCTTATCATGTTGGAGGTGACCATTCAAGATTTCAAGATGAAAGCCAAGCCGTTCTTGAGTTTTTAAAAATTACAAGACCTCGACTCTGAAGATGAACTATGGTACACCATGTGGAAGGAGAAGAAACTCATCAAAGAGCAGCAAAAAGAGGTGAACATAGCAGACCTTGTAAACGAGGCGTAAAAAGGCTCTGCTCATCTCTCTTGCTCAGTCATACACCACTTGTACCGTAGAGCGGTCATTCAGTACCTTGCAGAGAGTAAATATCTGGCTAAGGTCGACGATGACAAGGGAGCGTCTCAATGGGATATGCTTACTAAGTGCGCACAGAAAAATTGCATTGGGAAAAAAGCAGAAATTTGAGAATGAAGTGTTTAAAAGGTTTTCATTAAATCCAAGACTTGTTTTTAAGTTTAAGATTTTTTTTATAAGATAGTTTGTAATTTTGCATTCGAGAAAACTAGTCTTAGTTCATGAACGTAGCCAGGGTGGAGCAAGGGAGGGCACCTTCCCCGCCTCCCCCCTTAAATTTCCGGAAATTAATGCATAAGTAACGTTAATATGTTGCTTTTTTTTGTACTGCATTATGGATTGACAAAAAGTTACCCCCCACCCTCACTCCCGGAAAAAATTCTGCCTACTCCCTTGGATATTATAATACTCATTTTCAAAAAAGGGAAATAAAACATAGTGTAATGACTATAGAGGTATTTCACTACTACCCACCAGTTATAAAATTATATATAGTATAATTCTAATGAGATTGACTCCATATGCATAGGCAATAGTTGGGGATCATCCGTGGATATTTCGACGAAATAGATCAACACCGAATCAAATTTTCACGAGTTGGCAAATATTAGAAAAAAAGTGGGAATACTACATGACGGTTCATCAAATATACATAGGTTTTTAAAAAGCCTATGATTCGGTTAAAATAAATAAATAAATAACACGAAACTTTAGTTAAGTTTATGATACTCATTAATCTTGTCAATCTAAGTGAAGTATGTTTGACTAATACGCATGGTAGAGTAGGGGTTGGATAGCAGTTATAAGACACTTTTAAAATACATAATAGTTTGAAAGAAGGACTCACTTTCCCCATCACCTTTTAATTGAGCCTTATAATATGCTATTATGGTAAAGTAATAAAGTAGGGAAGGGTTGACATTAAACAGTACAATGCAGATATTAGGATACGAGATGATTTAGCTTTGATGGGCAATAGTTAGGAAGATTTTGCAATATACGTAGACATATTATTGGATAGGTACTAGGTTTAAAAGTGAACGCTAAAAAGACTAAGTACATTAACACACACATATTGAAGACGATAATTAATAGATTACTTCGAACAACATATCATTTGACAGGGTTAATAAGTTTAAATATTTATGAACAATTTTAACTAGCAATAATGATATTAGAATGAAAATTAGGAAAATAACACAGTCGGGAAATGCATGCTATTACTCGGTCAGTAAGTTATTGACATCTCACCTGATGTCCAGGAATGTTAAACTCAGAATCTACCAAATGTAACTTCCCCTTGGAGAAATAATAGTTGAGGAATCACAAGAGAACAATAGTTTTATTCAAGAAACAATGAATCAGTTTTAAACAAGAACCAAATACACATAGTGACTAGAGACTCGCCCCCTTGTGGCTTTAAAGAGGAATAGTTAGATATTTCATTCTGAGGAGTTAACAACAAAAGTACTCCCCCAAAATTTTACCAAACAATTATTTACTTGGTAAACGACGCCAACTACCAATCAGCAAGATGGCCATAGCCTAAGTAATAGCGCAATGAAACGCTAGCCACCAAGCGGCGAAACAGAAGTTACTATACAGATTGAAGGAAAATAAGTTTCCCCAATAGACAACAAATTCATTGAAACGTGGCTACACATTAGCCCGCTAATAAGGGAAACCCCCCCCCTATCTAAAATTATAAGTCTAAATTAATAATATTGAAAAGATTCCATAATTTAGCCAAAAGAGAATTTTGAAAAAGCGAAGCTAAGCCTTAGCTTAAATTTCGTCGCTCATTTCGTGCTAAGCCAACTAGTACAATTAGTACCTATACACACAAAACACCGCCATATATAGCGACTACACAAGATCACATGTCCACAAAGAGTAAGGGAGGAAAAAGGGGAGAGGAAGTGGAAGGGGTGAGATCGAGAAGCGCGTAGAAAGATTGCGAGTATTCTGGGAACTAGTAAAATGCGCTAGAACAATCCGGCGGGAATAAATAATAACTGAGTACGTCGAGGTACCTTCACTTGTTTTTCTTAGACGTGGCCTTTTTCGCTTGCAGAGATTTGGTTCACACCTTTCAGTCAGTTAGATAGTGTGTTAGAGGAAGTCAAGGCCTGGCTTGAATAAGTTGGAGTCCAAACTGATCGTAGGGTGAGTACTATACCATTTGACCGAACTGTTACTTGTAATTTGTTACAAAAACAATTATTTTACATTTTGTTGTTCTCTATAGGTATGAACCATGGTATTTTACCTTTTATGACGAAAACAAATTTAGGGTGTTCGAAAACAAGATGCTTAGGAAGATATTTGGTCCAAAAAGGGTTGAGACTACTAGGGGGTTGGGATGAGGTTACATAATGATTATATACATACACTATTCTGAGTACAAGACATTGCTAGGATAATAAAGTTTCGAAGACTACGGTGTGAAATTCTAGAACTTTGTTCGGGGTATTGACTGACAAACCCAGTGGGAAGGTCTAGATGCAGATGGGATGATACTATTTAAATGGACCTGAAAGCGATAGCGTATAACGAGGGGGACTGAATAGAACTAGCTTATGATAGGGATTGTTGGCGTACTTTTGTAAGTGTGACAATGAACTTTCTAGTTCCTAGTGCCATAGAGCAAGTAAGTAAATTTTATATTCGTGTGCCGTTCCAAACAAATCCAATTAATTTCTAGATAAACTGTGAGGCTGACACTTTACAGTGAGGAACAAGGTATAAGGAGGGGTCAAGATACCAAAGAATTCAATAGTTTTAAACTTTAAAATAGTGTGTCATCAAGAGCGTTGAAAGCTTATTTTTCTAGCGGGGGGTGGTGGGGCGGGTAGGGGTCTACTAGAAAATGTTACTATGCCTTTAGTCAGTAAAAATTATATGTATATTATATGTATTTATATATATATGTGTGTGTGTGTGTGTGTGTGTGTGTGTGTGTGTGTGTGTGTGTGTGTGTGTGTGTGTGTGTAGCCTTAAGCGGTCTATCAAATTCCAGGGGGATTTAGATACCCTTTATAAACCTTTGGTTGATACTAAATGGGGGAAAATAAACATTTCCAGCCCTATTTTATAGTAATTATTTATCGATGTGATATAAAATTGAAGTCTATCAATCAGGTAGAGGTCCAACAACAAATAGCCAACAAGTGTATACATATATACTCAGCTATATCCATAGTTATAAGACCTACATCTTTATCTATATAAGTTTACACGTATATAATTATATATATATATATGGATACATATATATGTATAAATAAATAAATAAAAATATAGTTCTTGGAAATGGGGTGCTGGGTTGAGGTGGCAGCTATTAATTTATAAAACAGAGAGTAAATGCCATTTTTAAATGTGGAATAAAATTAAAATTAGCACGGCAAATTTGAACACTTATACACTACTTCCCCCTCACCCGCTACCACCCAGTAATATTTATATTTTTTTAATTTGACATGTCAAAATAGGATCCGGGAAATAGGTTGTTTATTTCATAAAATGTATATTATAGCATATTGGAAAACTATTTCTCAGTGTAATTAAAAATTGAAATTTACTAGACAGATAGAGGAACCACCCCAGATAACTGAATAAGTCTAAGCAAATTAAGTTCTGGAAAATGGGATGGCTAAAAATTTAAAAAACTAATTTAAAAACACACATATTGGTGTGCTAAGGAAATAATATTTTCTAAGCAGATAAAGGAACCTCTCCTCTCCCCCATTCAAATTTCAAATTGAAGTCAAAGAAATTTGGGCCTCAATTTTTTTTAAAGTGATTAGGTAAAATCACTTGACATTGTGCTAGAAAATCGGAATACTACAAATTGAATAGCCGCAAAAGCTTGAAAATTTGAAATTTAAAAATGGAGCGCTTGAAAATGGAAGGCTACTAAATTTACAAAAATAATTCAATAAACTATTTCTTGGCTTGGTGTAAATTAGAAATTTTGGCAGGGACATAAAAATACTACACCAATTCACTATAAACTATCTTTAGTTTTTAAATTTTTAAATAAATTTCTCGGAGGGCTCAAAATTTTCAAAACTAATAGAAAATGTATTCTTGTATTGGCAAAAAATTAGGATTTGGCATGAAGTTAGAGAGAGGGACAACCCCAGAAAGCCATAAAAGTCTGAAAATTTGAAATTTAAAAATAGAACTGCGGGAAATAGAGAAGGGGCAACCAAAAATTTGCAAAGGCATTAGAAATAAGCATGTCTTGGAGTCAAAAAAATATTTAAATTTGACGGGAAGGGGTATATCAGGTACTTCCCAGATAACCTGTTAAGTTTTAACATTTGCCATTTACAAATAGAAGTCCAAGAAAGGAGAGGCTAAACATTTCCAAAACTAATATAAAAACATATTATTCACGTTGCGGTTCAATTTTAGAGCACATAACTAGAGCCTTATTGTTGATGATCCTTTGGAACAATTAAAATAAATAGCATCTGGTAGAATAGCTCTCTTTCAAATATGCATTTCTGTGACAAAGTATATGATTTACAAAGACCGATTCCATTCGTGCATTCAGTTTATTGCAATACGCCTTGGCTAGGTTTACCTACAGAAAGTAAGTAGTTTTACAATAATTGACATCCGAAAAAATTTTCATGAGTTCCTCAAACTATATCATCTTCAGAACACTGCTCTTTATATCCATAAGTCACAGAGCACTTAGTATTCATGGGTAGTCATGGTTCTCAAATAATTATGTATCAGTGCCAACTTGCTGAATGATCTCTCTCTCATGAACAACTACTGACTACTATATCCACCTACATCCATAGATCCATTACTGTTTCTAGCCTATGATGATGATAATAATAATAATAGTAATAATAATAATAATATTTAGCACCGCGTCTTACTACCCGTTCGGGTTATACGCTTTAAGTACCAATTACTCTAATGGAATAGGAATTGGGAAGGTTGAATTAGAGGAAGTGAACCCGCATTTGCGTGGAGGGAGAGTGTAAAACCATTTAGGAAAAACCACCCCCAGTTCACCCGACCGAGATTCGAACCTCGATCTTCCCATCCTCAGCAGTAGAGCTCTACACGACAAGCGCGTTAGCCAACTACGCCACCCGGGCGGGTTTCTAGCCTATGGCCTGAGTCAGTTTTTTTCAAGTAATATATGTTTGCACCCCCAGCTGGCTAGGCCTATCGTAGCTTCCAACAACTACTGACTATATGCTCGAATATATTTTAAGGGTTACATTTTATACCATATTTATGTATAAGTGGGGCCGTTTCGGCTGGGGGAAGGGGAATTAGGCCATAATGGTCCCTTTAGCCCCTCTTTAAATCCGTGTCTGTCGATTGTGAATTCTATGTTATCATAATTTGGTTCAAATTTTACTTTGGGGTTGGCTGAAGGTACTATCTGATGGCGTTGCGACTAGTTTCCATGCTATGACTTATCATCCTAAGAACTTAATATGGAGTGAAAATTGCAAAATAATATAGTAAAATATAGTATAGAGATTGTCATAGTTGGTATGATATTGAAGAAGGAGGCAAGCTTGAAGGCGGATTTTGAACCGTAATTTATTTAATGTGTTAATGTGGCTTATAAATAAGCAATACATTGCTTACACACACACACACACACACACACACACACATACACACAAAACGTCGTATTTCAACCTTTTCCGTGAGACCAATGCTTACTGACATACTAATGATGTTTAAATTGTTTTCACAAAGTTTTGTTTTATTTTAAAAAAACACCTTTTTATTTGTGCTTTATACATTATATTTAATGTATACAGGTGAAGGATGATGCCAACCACGTAATCTCCATTATCAACGTCAGTCTGTTTCACGCTGGTGCTTTCTTGAAGACCATCAGTGTTATGCTGGCCAGAAAGAGGATGGAGGCTCTGTGTGTTCGACTAGAGCGCAACTACCATCAGATGGAGCAAGGTGAAGTGATTAAATAATTGATTGATTGATACACACATCACCACATTTGTTAATTACTTCGTGTACAAGAGAAAGCATTATATACTCTTGGAAGCAGACATATTTCTCTAAATATGAGCCACTATCCCTCAATTGGAAGATGAAAAAATTTAATAGAATTATGAATAATAGCACTTAGGCCTTAGGGCATTAAATTGGTATTGAATCACGGTAAAAATAAAAGAGTATCTGTGCGACTACCACAGGTATGGATTCATGGTCGACCAGGGGTAAGAGATAATCCCTCCCCCTCCCACCCAATGGTCAGGTGATGGGCGGAAAAATTGTAATTTAGCCGAAATAAACACATCTGAGCATATCAACGGAAAAGGCGGCATGAATAGAGCCAGACGAAAGGAAAAGAGTTCATTATATATCAGGAAATTTCGGATTGAGGTATTGCAAAGATTATTAAGGATAAATGTCATTGTCATTGTTGCATCTAATCAAGACATGGCTGAGGACATCTCTGGTGGAAAGCAGACATGTTGGCTTGGCTCTAATCAAGACATGGCTGAGGAAAACTCTGATGGAAAGGATACTTGTTAGTTTGGCTTTTCTACATATCCACATTGATATCATTTTAGACCCACAACAATTGAGCGATTTAACAAAATTAGAAAACACTGAATGGTCATGTAAATAACAGCTTGTAGCATAATTTTAAGAATTTTACAAAAATATTATTATAAATAACAATATGTTTAATTTAGGTTCCCATTTATCAATAAAATAAGAAATAAAATAATAGGAAGGTAGAAAGAGGAACAGCACAGATTTAGGGAACAGAGGTTTACAATAGACATGATCTGATGGAAAGAAGGTATGAATTTGGGAAAGACTTGGTAATGACATTTATGGATGTGGAAAAGGCTTATGAGAGCGTGGATAGAAATAAAGTTTGGAAAGCAATAGAGGAGGCCGAAGTGGAAAGAGGAGTTATAATGAGAGTAAAAAAGCATGTATGAAGATAACATGAGTTGTGTTAAGATCGAAAATGGGGAGACGTAGTTGTTCCAAATAAATAATGAAATGAAGTAGTGAAGTACCCTCTCACCACTACTATTTGTAAATGTAATGAAAATGCTCATTAATAAAGTGGCAGAAAGACTCAGGTAGGAATGAATGAAAGCCATTGTGTTTTCTTGTGACTTGATGGTATGAGGGTAGAAGGAAGAGGAAGCACAGAAACATCGACATTAATAGAATGAGGAAGTGAAAGAGTGTGGAATAAAATTTAGCATGAAGAAGTGTGAAGGGATGGAAGTGACAAGGAAGAGTATAAGACCCATGAAAGCTATAGAGTTAGATGGAGTAGAGCTAATAAAAGTATAGAACGTAAAATATCTTGGAAGCGTGATTGAGGCAAGAGGTTGGAATAGAGAGGATCTAATGATAAGAGCACACAAGGGAGAGTTGTTATATAGGTGTATAAGATACCTGATATGTAGAAGAGGAGTGCTTTTAAAGTGTAAGTAAGTGTCGTGCAGGGTGTACCCATTGTCACATTTGCAGCAGAAACATGGACATTGAAAGAAAGAGAGACTAGGATAGTGGAGGCTATGAGAATGAAGCTTGTGAGGAGCATGTTAGCTCTCACGAGGAGAAACATTATGGGGAATAAAGTTATCTGGGAAAGAGTGGAAGTAGAGGGAGTACATGAGATAGTAGAGATAGCAAAACTGAGTTGGTATGGGCATGTTATTAGAATAGAAAAATAGAGGATGCCAAAGAAAATGATGGTAATAAAGTTTATATGGAAAAGACCACAAGAGAGGCTACAAAAGAGAGGGGAGGGGCTGATAACATAAAGTGTGCAAGTGAGAGGATAAAAATGGAAGCAATTATATGAAGAAGAGTGGTGGAAGGATAGAAGAAGATGAAGGTACCATGTTCTATATCCCGGACTCCCTGGGAAGAATTTCCCCCTACAAAATTGTTCCCGGGATCCACCTCTAGACTATTGTATATGTGCGATATTCTAAAAGAACAAAAAACTACAATAGAGCAACATAATGTAAGCTATCAAGCTTTTAAGCTTTTATTTCATGCTTGGTTGTTACTAAAAATAATTAGAAGGGGAAGGATCAAATTCTTAAGAGGTAAGGTTCATAAACAAAGTAATGTATAAAATGTTTTTAAAAAAATGCATAGCTATCGTTTGATTGACACACAAAAGCATATTGCATCCATTTGGCTCCATCGGTAGCAAGTTTGCCTGTCTTGGTTACATTATGGTTCAGCTTAAGACAAGGATAAAGTGTAAACTTTCAAGGTAAAGCTGCTACTCTTTAGTATAAATGAAATGTATATTTTCTTTCCAGGGAAAAATCTCAACGATTCACCGAAAATCTCCGATGATATAATCCGAAAGATGAGGCTCTTCAACGTATCCATGGTCATCTGTGTAGGTATATCTGGTATCATCTGGGGTCTGACAACCATGGCCTACTCCTCGGAGAAATCTGGAAAAGCTGACTGCAAGAGACATCTTCCGTTAGACCTTTACTTCCCTTACAACTGGTGCGACAGCCCTGCTTATGAGATTACTTCCATTTACCTTACTTTCGACTTTGCCTTCTCTTATTACCTCAACATTGTCGTCGATTCATTCTTTTTCACACTCATTGCTCACACCTCTGGTCAACTCCAAGCACTCACTACTATGCTCGTTGATCTCAAGACTTATCTCTTGAGTTCTTCACCAATGATGAATTTCAGATCAACCAATGAGACAGTTATGAGGGAGAATCTGGATTCTAAGAATTGTGATTCAGGTTTTGATAACTTAGAAGAAAGTAAGCTTTATAATAAAACCCAAACACGGGAACACAGGGGAACTAAACATTTTGTAAGAAATGATGCTGAGTTGAATCGACGTCTGGCAAAATGCGTGGAACTTCATGGCGAAATAAACAGGTATATTCAAGATAACTAAGTATATAATATAAAGTGTGTGTATATACACTTAGGTATATATATATATATATATATATATATATATATATATATATATATATATATATATATATATATTTTATATATATATATATATATATATATATATATATTCTTTAACCATAGACAGAAATAAACATACAACCTCTTCATAAATATTTCCAATTAGATCGATTACTTTTAAATTAATACAGCTTGATAATAACTGTGGTTGTTTATAATATTTAATTATACGAAACTGTCTCAAAACCACATAACATCCAGATGATGGTCATAATAATTTGTACTGTTCTAAAAAAAAGTAGAGATAATAACATGTTAGGTAATATATACTAACATAGCATACATTAGTAATGAGCATTTTAACACTCTACGTGATTACATGATGGATTCTTTTAGATACAAGTGTTTCTAAAGATATTATGTGACCAATGAATTTTGAGATTTACCTCAGGCCAGTGGTTCCCAAACTGTGTACCGCGGCTTGCTTACAGGTTTGCCACGAATTATTCCAATATTTTTAATGAAATGACAGACCACGTGGTTTAAAAATCGAACCATCGATGTGTTGATGCGATGGTAGGAAGGACATATAATGGACACTGTACAAACCACTATATGTTTCACTTCTCAAGAGTAATACTAGATGGGGTTTGATGTCAGCATTTTAATAGAGTCATTTAATAGCTCTGGATTGTTCTAGTATAAAACAGTATAGAAGGCAGTTGTCTTTCATCCCACGGTACGAACAGACGTAGGTCACTCAGTGTATCAATTTGAATATAATGAATGGATTGTTCTAGTTATTTATCGAAACTTTTAGGTACTTGATGTTTGTATATAAATGGCTGTCTCCATGTCCTTGATTTATTGAAGATTGAGCCAAGCTAATGGTGTTGTGATCAAGTAAACTTTTAAAAGTTGTTGTTATAATCTTCCTAAAAATAGACACACCTTTATTAAACATCAATATCATATTGGGAGTGAAAATAAAGAGGATGCACCACAAAACTAATGGTGGGTGAGTGAAGAAGTGGAAATTTCGTAAATAGGACAGTTATTTGGATTTTGGCTTTACATCGACAGATGTCAACGATAAAGAGAAACCGCAGTGTGTACTGTGTATGAAAGTTTTGGAAGCAGAGTGTATTCTTTTAAGTAATCTAAAACGCCATTTAGAAACCAATCATCAAAGCGTGGCTGGTAAGAATATTTTACCAGAAAGTTAAAATAGTTAAAACAACAAAAATATACCTTTTATCAGCAGGTGTCAATAACAAGCAATGCTTTGCTAGCATCAAACAAGGTTGTCTATAGAGTCTCAAAGTGTAAAAAGCTCCATACTATCGCAGACCAACTAATTATATCGGCTGATGTAGACTTGGTTAACATTATGATTGGGGAGTCTGCGGGGAAACTGCTTTCAAAGGTGCTTTTTTCTAACAATACTATCAGTTGCAGAATCTAGCACATGGTGGAAGATCTCAATGATCAATTAATTGAAAAAATAAAAGGGAAGGAATTTGGGTTGCAGCCGGATGAGGCCATGGACAGTAATAAGGATGCACAATTGATTTGCTATGTACGGTTCATAGATGGAAATTACATTGGGGGAAGACTTTTTTTTTTTGTAAAAGTATCACTGCAAGTACAAAGGCTCAAGACTAGTTCGATATCCTGGACACATTTATAGTTGAACATAATTTGGATTAGACAAAGTGCGTTGGTGTCTGTACTGATAGTGGTTGTTCGATGCCCGGCCATTATGGAGGATTGTAGGCGCTTATTCGAAGCAAAGCTACGGATTCACTGTGGACCCATCGCAATATTCACAGAGAATCACTCACATCAATACATCTGAGTCTTCCACTGAATCTGATCTTAGAATGTATGGTGAGTGCTGTAAACTTTATAAAAACTCGACCAATGAAAGCAAGGTTTCTCAAAAATTGTGTGAGGACATGGGAGCCGAATACACGTATTTGTTGTACTTCTGCCCCTCGCGATGGCTCTCTCGTGGCAATGTATTTTCCTCGTACGTTTAAATTACGGCAGGAAATGTAAACTTTTCTTGGAGAGGAAAAACACGAGTATACAAAACACTTCGCGGAAACAGATTTCTTGGTAAAACTAGCATTCTTATGTGATATCTTTGAAAATAAAATGTGTTGAATCTCTCCCTGCAGGAGGCAACATCCACATTTTGAAATTGGTCAAGTAGATTTCTACTTTAAGAAAAAAATTACAGCTATGGAGAAGAAAAAATAATAAAGATGGGGGAAAAGATTGTTTCCACTTGTTATATCAGTTTCTCTAATGAAGTTGCTTTCTCTCGCAACATAAAATCAGTTTTTGAAGAGCACCTAGAAAAAGAAAAGCTTATTGAGCTGTCTTGTGACACAACACTGAAGACAAAATTCGACACCATGGAACTAACTGNATTAAAGAAAGTATCGTTCGAAAATCAACGTGTAACAGGAAATGAGAATGGCTGTTTCCAGTTTGATTCCAAGATTTGAGATGATGTGAAATGAACAATAGGCTCACCCGTCCCGCTAATTACGATTTATTTATTCAATTATTTTATTGTTCAAAATATGTAACTACTTAATACTTTTACATAAACTATTTGTGAGTTTGAAATATGTGTACATGTTAGGTAGTTATGTGTTCTGACTTTGGGTGCCATAAAAAATCCTGATACACTAAAGGACCCGTGAACTAAAAATTTCTGGGAATCACGGAGTAATTTATAAAAGTGTTACTAAATGATTTATACTCCATTAAATAAACTGAGTATTGTTTTCAAACTCTCAAAAACTCGAAGATGATTGGAGTCCGTATCAAAAACCCATCAGACCAACCAGTATTCGACTCTTAATCTTATCTTCAATGGCAGCCATATCCAGTGGTATTTTACAGCCCAATGACCGGTCCACAATCATAACTGATTTATTTTTAAATAATTTACTATCTTTAATAGTATTGTTTTATTTAGGTGGCCATAATAAACCATTAAAATCATAAAATACAAAATGTATTAGAGCTATAGTTATTTTTTCAGCTTTAAAACTGATCGTCTATGGCAATTTTAAGTTACTTTTATATGTTAAGTTGCCAAATGTTTCTTTTGGACTGCAGTAGCTGTATTTTTTTACACATATTTAGTAAAATTATTTTAAATAAGAGTATAATGGTTAGCCAGTTTCTATGACATCTTATTTCATAATAAAGCATGTGTGTAATGCATGACTCGTTGGCTTTAACGGTTATTCTTCGTAGCCACATCAATAGCAATCTCCGTGGTGTGACAGATGCCCACGTGACGTTATCTCGCTCTGCGCTGAGTGGTTTCCTCCTCACCCTTCGGTCCACCATCCCTCCATCCAGGCCATACCCTTCCTTCAGCCAGCTCATAACATTCCTTCCTCCATCTATACCATACTCTTGACCTCTAAATTTTTTCATCCTAGCTATCCCCTTACAACCCTCTGCCTCTTTGCTTCATTATTTATCCAACCAAACTATACGCTTCCTTTCTATATCATCCTTGCTTCTTTCCTCGTTCATTTAAGCCATACCCTTTCAACCCAAGCTCCTTTCTTCATCCAGATCATACACTTGTCCTCTTGGTTTATTCCTTCTTCTATCCAGGTCATGCACCTTTTCACCTTGGTTATTCCTTCCTACATCCAGCCATTGCCTAGCCCCTCTCAAATTGTCCTCCCTACAAACAAGGCATAGCCTTCCAACTAGAATGTACAAGTACGCTTCATTCTTCCATACCCTTCTGGCTTCTTAATATCTCCATATAGGTTATACCATTCCTTCCTAAGCTTTTACTTTACCTCCTCCAACTTGTACCGTCCTTCCAACCCTAGTTCTCCTCTCTTAATACTTTTTTCATCCTTTCTCCATCCAGTTATTGCCGTTAAAATACAAGACCTTCCCCTTTTGTCTAGCCCTTTTCTTCACTTCTTTACATCATCCATTCAGACTATATAATTCCTTCCAACCATTTTCCCTTAAAAATGAACATTGATAAAAAGGACATTAATATTTTTGAACTAAATATATATCATCTCATTTTATCATTAAAAGAAAAGTCCATTGTTTTCGCTTACAATCAAGCTACACTAACCAAATGGATGCCATTGCTAAGTGTAGATAGTGCCAACGTCTCCGGATGGAGGCTGTCAGTAAGGTATAAACAGGCCCCTCACCCCAAACCGGTTTATATTTGCTCCCATTGTTCAAACCTGCTTCAAGCTCCCCACCTACCTTATCTAGTTTTTAAACTGTGGCTTACACTACCTCAACCAAAGAAAGGCTAGGTCCTAGAGAGAAAGGGAGTGATAGAGATTCCTGAGTATTCCTACCCCACCCAATCAGAGCCCGTTCTTCCCATCCAGTGCATAAATGGTTCCATATCTCCCTACCCCACTGTGTAAGAGATTGATGACATGGACTTAGATAGCTCTCTTGGGGTTGTACACTTCACGGCTCAAGTGTGGGAGGAGGGACATTCCCGGGATTCCCTACCTCACAGCTCGAGTACGGGAGGAGGGACATTCCCGGGGTTCCCCACCTCACAGCTCGAGTGTGGGAGGAGGGACATTCCCGGGATTCCCCACCTCACAGCTCGAGTATGGGAGGAGGGACATTCCCGGGGCTCCCCACCTCACAGATCGAGTGTGGGAGGAGGGACATTCCCGAGGTTCCCCACCTCACAGCTCGAGTGTGGGAGGAGGACATTCCCGGGGCTCCCCACCTCACAGCTTGAGTGTGGGAGGAGGACATTCCTGGGGCTCCCCACCTCACAGCTCGAGTGTGGGAGGAGGGACATTCCCGGGGCTCCCCACCTCACAGCTCGAGTGTGGGAGGAGGGACATTCCCGGGGCTCCCCACCTCACAGCTCGAGTGTGGGAGGAGGGACATTCCCGGGGCTCCCCACCTCACAGCTCGAGTGTGGGAGGAGGGACATTCCCGGGGCTCCCCACCTCACAGCTCGAGTGTGGGAGGAGGGACATTCCCGGGGCTCCCCACCTCACAGCTCGAGTATGGGAGGAGGGACATTCCCGGGGCTCCCCACCTCACAGCTCGAGTATGTGGAGCTAAGATGACGTTGACCATGGAGAGAGAAACTCTTTGTATAACCAAACAATACAGATAGGGTCCTTCTCTTATACTCGGAATCCATAGTAAAAAAAAAGATTAACAAATACAAAGAATATTTGGTTTGTTCGCTATTGGAAGAGGGTAGTTTCGTAAGGATTAAGGTTAAATAAAAAGAATGTATTCAAATTAAAATTTATACATTTTAAGATTGCAATAAAGTAAGGCTCCTTCCGTCTCTTGTATTCAAGAATATACTCGTATATAGCCCATTTTCATATATTCTGTTCACCATAAGAAACTACGTCTGTACGCTCGACTTAAGTTATTTCCCGATGTAACAATACAATGCTTCGTATTGCACAATTACTCCCCAACTAACCTAATATCACTAATAAAATTGCCAAGATACATACTACCCACCCCCAGAAATAACCTCCAAAAAAACCTATAATAGTATTCTTCTCTATTATAGCCCTATCTAGCCCCAACCATTACTCAAAGCCAGCATTCAGAAAATTCCATTATAAACAGTGTAGTTAAATAACTGTTCAAAACGTACCTTCGTCCAGATCTCCTGGCTACGCCGCTGGCGAGTCAAACGCACCAATAAACAAGAGTTGGGCAACTACATCTCGGAGAACGTGCTCAACGATCTACTCAGCCCGAACATTGGAAATAAACTAGCCAATGTTTACTTGACCCCCCTCTGCCAAATCAACTGACCCTGGTTTGCCGTCTGGCGGAGGGATATGAAAATGCCACGCCGAACTTTCAAGCTTGCACATTGGTAGAGAAATAGAATACTGCAGAGCAACAACGACGCGTCCAATCAGCGGCTGGGAAAACCTACGAAGTTGTGTCAGAATGACGTAATGGACTATTTGGGCGTAACTGAGTTGGAAGTGAAAACCCCTCCCCTTTGTATCCGTGTTTCTAGGCTCATTATAAAGAGGATTGTAAATTGTATACGAATGTTCACTTTTAGCCATCACTGCTCGTCGGTCAGGTGTAGGGAGCAGGATAGATTGTTTATTGTAAATATGTAAAGTAAATGTTAACTTCACTTTAACTATCACTACTCGTCGGACAGGTGTAGGGTGTAGGATTGTAAATTGTAAATATGTAGGATCATTTTAGGAATCACCGTAGAAATGTAGAAAGTTAGGGAAGAAAGTTTGAAAGTTGTTTTGCCGCTATTTAAATGTAACTGTTAGGAAATAACGTCAAATGTAGAATCTTAGAAATGAACTTTTAACCTTGTATATATTATGTTTGTTTTACAAGAGTTATTTAGGTCATGAAAGAGGGGCCTACATATAGTAGTTAAATGTATAGTTAACGTAAATGCTAATTGCGTTAGACTTAGTAATTTTTATGTTTACTTAGATAACCTTATGTTGGGATCAAGTTGATTTAACTTTAATGTATATTTGTAATATATTGAATTAACGTGAAGGTTAGTTGAGTTCGGTATGTCATGGGAACATAGGTAAAACTTGTTGTTAATTTACTCTTTGAAAGACCTTAAGTCTTGTTTTTGGTTATGAGTAACCAGTCACAACGTTATGTTTGAAGGACCTTAAGTCCGATGCAAATATATCAATGTTTTCTTTCAGAATAGTAGCTATAGAATGTTTTAAAATAAGGCCGTCCTTTCCGTGTTTTTTTAATATTTTTGGCAATAAAAGAATATTTTGTTATAAACTTTTTTCTATTTACAGTTGTTATTTTCCTTGTATTGTTACCTCCTCTCTATCCTATAGTTTTAGGGGCCTTATCTATAGGATCGGCGGAGGGTGTAATACCGACAGAAGCATTCTCCTTACAAGATAAAGTTTTACAATGCTGGGTTAACGGTGCTGTCGTCCTCGCCTTCTTCTTTCTTTTCACTCTCGAAACAAAGCCCTTTATGAATCTCAATTGTCTTGAGCTCCGATAAACACTTGACACGGTCGTACTCTTCTTACTCGTTTCGGTTCTACGCCTCGCACATCGCGTCTTCATCCAGCATGAGCTCCTTAGTCGTCCGTGTACTCAAGGTATCAAGACTATTTCCTCTTTTCATTCTGCAGATATCGGTGTGCATCTCGACTGGGCTTCGGATTACGACTTCTCAGCCAGTGGAGCGATTTATTGTATTATTTGCTGTAACCTTTTCGGTGAATTAAGTCATCATTCACTCTGCAATTTTGCGCCTGCCTGTATACGCTCTGAGAGATGATGGTTGAACTAGAGTCTAGACTGAGAAGTTTCTCCCCATTCCTTAGACAATGTCCGCCTTGCTCTTTGTACGTATGTACTGGCCTCCGTTCTTGCTTTATGTTCCATTAATACATTTCCCGGAGGCACGTCTTTAACGTTCAGACTTGACGTTTTATTAGCGATAATTATTAAAGTCAGTTTTTCTGAAACATGTTTAGTATCTATCACATTGAGAACACTTAAAACTCAACTCTGTTCGGGAGAGTTTTACAGTCATACCGACTACGTGTACACGTGTGATACTGAAAATGTCTCACCTATCTATGAACGGTTTAAGCGGTTAAAGCCTGATCGGTCGGAACGTTTGTGATTTAACCAAGACTATCGGTATGAGATCGGATATTCCTTCTCTCTTTCCCATCAATGAATAAAGGCAGGGTAATGCTTTGATCTACTGTCATGTTTTTTCTTAGAAGAAGAAGTGGCAGAATAATGGGTTCCATACTGTTCTCAAACTTTTAAGAACTACAACCCACATATCACCCCAAGCCTTTCCTTGTTAGACTATATTTTCAGTGGTAATTACTTGGCTATGTACATCCTTAAAGCCTTCATACAGTATCGATTATCCTCCTCCATCATATCAACATCACTGGTTAGATGTTGATCGCGTGGGAAGATGTGATCTAAATTATATGCCACTAACCATTCTAGTGTATACACCTAGTCATGCATATTTTTTCATCAATGGAGAGGATAACACTTCATTTTTAAAATCAGGTTTAAATTTTCCTAACGATGTTTTTAAATAGCAGTTGTGATTTAACACATAGTACATTAGCACTTAATAGACTCGATTGCATAATAATAGTGAGCAAACTGCTACTATAATGTGAATACCATAGTCTCAGTGAAGCGGAAGTCACTATGAATAAGATCTACTATCTATCATGATACATACCTATGTGTTATGATTCATAAGCGGAAGGTTAGGGAAGAGATTCTATATATCAGGCTCTTAAGCTCCTCAAGTTTAGAGGATCTGGCTATATTAATTTAGGTTAGATCTGAAAATGATTTTGAGCAAGTCCAGATCAGTGAATAATAATAATAATAAAATTACGTATATGAACGAGTTTGAAGATAGCTCGTTCGGCTAACTACACGGATGGAAGGTAAGTTTTTCCTATCCGATAGGAGCTATACATCTATACTTCTTTAGATATGCAAAGGTATGACTCTCGGTTCCACAATCGCTTACAGTCACTAGTCCTACTCCATGTTAAGATTATTTCTTTAATCATTTAGACAATAAGTTATAACATGGCGGAACTTTCTAAGGTATTATCCTTCTGGCACGTTTCAGTCGTTGCCACGTTTACCAGTAGCAGTCAAAGATTTAAGACTATAATACCTACAAGGGATGTTTCTTTATAATACTACGCTACCAACCATTGATACTTAGACCCATGACGATAATCTTTGTTGGTACATCGAGAGAGAAAACCAAGAGATGGTTATAGACATTGATATATTGTTTTAACTTCTTATCGACTAAGTTTCGATAATTAACTAAGGTGGGAATATTGCTTTGAATGGTTCTAGTCATTAATACTTATATCTATGATGATAAACCCTAGTTTATACTTGATTGATATATTATAGGTTTCTTTATGAATCTTCAATTGGACGATCCTAGTCATTAATACTTAGACCAATGATACTACCTTCCTAAGTTTCACCATGGTCTGAACTGTCACTATACTGTATCTGTATTTATTCTGATACATCCTTGTACACTCATTACACCGTAGTATGATATATCTTGATCTTGTATTGTCATCATACTATTGCTCTGTGTATTAGTGTATATACTTGCTCTACATTTACATGGAATAACCTTGTACTATCTCTATTGTCATCATTATATACCCTCGTATTGCTACAATACTATCTATGTGTGCATTAGAATATATACTTGCATAGTTATTATATCATATAGAACCAATGATAAAATGTTATTTAAATATCATAAATGCTGAATAGTTTCGAACAATCATCAAAGGATGTCTGAGTATATTGCAGAGCTTGATTGAATGATAGAATGGTGAAAAGGCACGAGGCACGATTTTGATCGATTTATGCATTTTAAGGTTTATATGATTGATTTTATAGTCAAACGATACCCTAAGCCTATCGGTAAGCTTCTACATACTGATCTGTTCAATATAGGCCTACATAAGGTTGTTAGGGGGTGTGCCCTTATTTGAAGAGCTAGATTTTACTTAGAAATAGTCTACACATAGGAGTATCACATCCAGTCATAGATAATTAGATATGTTGAAGATAGGGCCTTTGTCAAATGAATTTGGTTATAATATTTGCACAATAATTCACGAATAAATAAGACGAATATTTTTATAGCATTTTGAATGTATGTTAATTAGATTATGGTTATCGTTTAGAATTCATGCATAAGGATATCGAGAGTTGTTCGAATATATTTAATAAAATTGCTGAGTGTAAAAAGGATAACATTTCATAAATATGATAAATTAAACTGATATAGCCATTTTGTAGGTTTTTTATAAGCCATCTAATGAATGAAAAAAGTTAATATTTTATTCTGGTATCATGCTTAAATTTGGCCTTGAAGTTTCTTTGAGTGTAAAAAGGATAATATTACTGGAATGTTAACCTTTTTCTACTCAACAGTGAGTTTGTAAATCTTATATTAATAACATTGGATCATTAATTTTCACAGTCGTTGCACGTGTGATGTGGCATAAAGACGCGTATAAAGCTGCACTAAACTAATTAAATGTGAAATACTGAATCAAGTCCTTTATTGATTTTTGCAACATAAAGATAAAGTGAAAGTAAAACTATAATTAAATAAGGTTTTCAACACCGTATAAATCCTACTTTAGGGGGAGAACCACCGCCATAATAAATAATTAGTAGCGGCTCTTTATCAAATAATAGAGTTTATGAAAATATGAGAGCAGAGGACTAGAGACCGTTACTGACCGCACCTCTGGGTCTCCATATCGCCAACCAATACTTTGTCAGTGGTAATGAGCAACTACTGCCAATTTTTGTAAATTTAATATACCAAGTTAAAAATGTATTATTTTTAATTTTTTACTCATTATTAAATATGTTTTTGTCATAAAACTGATATTAGTTGTTTATTTACCTGCTGTCATAGCATTGATAGGAAAAAAATATAACATTCCAACAAATTTAATTATTAATAATTAATTAAATAATAAGAATTTCCCTTTGATATTTTTGGATAGAATACTTATTGACTAGGACTGCAATTGCCTAATGGTAACCTTTTTGATAAAACTTATCATTTTGTCACTAAACTTTTTTTCGTTTTAAATAAAATTAGGGAAGATGGAATGCTATCCTTTTTCCATTCACCGATAGGGCCCTCGTCAAATGAGTTTGGTTATAATCTTTACACAATAATTCATGAATTTAGAAGACGAATATTTTTGTAGCATTTTAAAAGTATTTTCGTAAGATGATGATTAAGGCTTGTTATTGATTAGAAGTTAGGCATAAGGGTCTAGAGAGTTGTTCAAATATACTTCTAAGATTCTGACTCAATAATATTAACACTCACCTATAATGTGTTATCTTCAAGGAGATAAGTTATAATATATATTATATTTTTATGGATGAGACTATATCGTCGTTCGTAATGAATGAAGAGGACGGTAAGGAAATTTACTGTTGTGAGTTTGAACTCTATCATGTATAGTTATAGAGTTATCAATGGTTGATAGTAGAATGTTTTCTAAGTTTGATGTATTAATGTTGGTTAAACAAGAATAATAACAGTTATTATTATTAAGATTGATGACATACTATTCAGTGTATGTTTCGTGACTATGATAGGTGTAAGATGATTAAATTATTAGCCAGTACGATTTAGATAAATGTTGAAAAAAGGTAGATTATTTTGGAATTCTAACAAGAGTCCATCTGGACGTGCTCACTTTGTACCGTGTAGCCGGTCGGCAGTAGATAGTGAAGAGTTTGAACTTGTTCCAAAGCATGGATTAGTATGGTGGAGTTGAAACGCTTGCCAAAAATAAGTTTAGCTCAATTTATAAGCCTATATGCGCAAAAGTTGCTACCTACAAGTGTAGACATCTGTGTAAAATTTGAACTTCCTACAACGTAATCTTTGGCTGCCAATTTGCCACAGACATTTCTATAACATTTTAAGATTTATGAATTTTTCATGCAGCTCTTCGTTGGTTTTCTGTGTAGAAACAACCCAAAATTTACCACGTGGAAGTGGCTGCATATCGATCTCCACCACCTTCCAAACCTTTGTCTTTAAAAATTTAGGTTAATTGCCTCATAGAACTATGAGATATTGACTTTTGGTTTCAAATTTGGGTAATGCAATTCTAGATGGTATTCTTGAGCCTATGATTCTATCTCGTGCGTCGTTGCCACACACCGCAGCTGATGCTTCAGTAACTAATCTGACTCTGCGCTCTACTGCTTGTGAATGGCACGGAAATCTTAAAATATCAATTTCAGCTGGAACGTTCAAAATCATCGTCTTAAGTTCATTATCAGAAACAAATACTGTAAGTGGTGGTTCAGTAATTGTAACTGAATGCCAGTAAATTAGAGCTATGTAGTCGTCTGCTTTGAAATGTAAGGTAAGAATCTTAAATTCACGAATATTTTGTTCTACTTTAGCTATTTGTCTATATTTTAAAATTATTCGAAGTCCCAACTCTCTCACGTGTTTTCGGCTGCCGGCCAACATTGCCAACAGAATATTTCCTGGATGACAAAAATATATGAGTTTCTTTGAAATGTTCTATCTATTAGGCTCTTTAACTTTTCAAGCAGAAATCGAGATTTTTTTATTATTCTGTAAAAGTGTTGACTCCCATGCCGACAAGATGACTGAGTTTTGATATCAAACCATTTGAATGCTTATACTCTAATAACACACTATGTTAAAACTTTCAAGCTCCTCGATGGGTCTTTTGTTGAAACATATAATCTCAAAATTCTATTAGTTGTCGTTAACCACCTGGAATGACACATTTTTCCTGGATATTTTCGTGACAAGATTAATGAAATATTTCTGTTTGAAATTCCAGTACAAATTTTGTAGATATATCGTTGATCTATAAGTTCATAAAGGGGAGCATCAGGCAAAGCTATTTCTACCTGTTCAAAGCATATTACAGGTATTTTTTCACAAGATTCTAACTTATTTACTATTTTTCCACAGTACCTTTTGGTCCAGTAGTTTTTCCGTCCATATGTTGCAATATATGACGTAATGGTAATTCATTTGTATGTAACAAACAAACAAACCATTGCAAAGGATGTCCCATAGAAATCTCAAGTTGTCCTATGATACCATTTTTAGAACCTTTATTAATGTGAATGAGAATTACGTATGTGAAGTGACTGTTGGGGATTGGAGAGTAAAAATAATGGAGGTAGGGAAAATAATGGTGGTTGCATAAAGCTTCAGATTCAGTGCTAGGGGATAGGAGGATCGGCGACATCGACATCGACAGTGCGCGTTTGGACAGTGCAGTGAAACGTTGATTATTTGTTCATCGTGCGAATTTATCCGTGCCGACTGAAGTCGTGTAGAGTCAGTGAGTTGAATGACAACAGCATAAACACAACAGTGCGTTTACACAGTGCGTCAGTGTAGTGAAACGGCGTTAACGAGTGTATATATATTTATTATTTATTTATTTTGTTAAATTGTGATATATTACGTGCTGACTGAAGAGGGTAGCGTGCTACCCTGCAAGGGACACGTAAAGAGGGGGTAATGGCCTCCGTCTCGGATGGAGAAATAGACGTGGAAGGAACGGATGATGAAGCCATGGAAGACCAAGGCCAGGAAGGGGGCCCATCGGACACTGAAACAGATAAAGCCTTTAAGCCAGTCTATGGACTCAAGAGGAAGCTAAGGACTAGGCCGGAACAATAAGTTCTGAAAACGAAAGCTATAAAAGTCAATAACAAGTTTGCTAGCTTCTCAGAGATAAAGGAGGAACTGGAGGACAGGGGATTCACGCCGACCGACGTGAGGCAATTATACTCAAAATCTTCTCCACAATCGGAGACACCGAGACCCCTACCAATATTCGTATGCACCCTGGCGAGGACAGAAGGAGTGGGAGAGATATTCAAGGAAACAGTCACCAACCACACGGTAGTGAAGATTGAGGAGTACCGTACTTCACAGATCACAGTGCTACAGTGCCACAGTTGCCAACGTTTTGGGCACTCTAAGAACTACTGTGCCCAAAAACCACGGTGCGTCAAGTGTATAGAAGAGCACCTGACGATATAGTGCTAGAAAAAAGATAAAACAACACCAGCACAATGCGTGAATTGTAAGGTGCATCACGCAGCAAACTATCGCAACTGTCCTAACTATATACGAGAGTTGGAGAAGAGGAACCAAGTGTCAGGAAAGAAAAATGAAGGGGAAAGCAAAGTGGCTAGCCCTCCTTCCCGCATGGCGGGGTATCTCAAACCCCCAAATGTCCAGCAATTTTCTGCTAGCCAACCATCACAACCAACAAACAAGGGATTGAACCAGCCATCTTATAGTAGAGTTGTCAAGAAGATGGCCAAGAAGGATAAAAAAAGAGGACCGTGAAATGGATGAACCCTTGGACTTGAAGGACCTGCTGCAAATTGCACGCAGCAAACTATCGCAACTGCCCTAACTATATACGAGAGTTGGAGAAGAGGAACCAAGTGTCAGGAAAGAAAAATGAGGGGGGAAGCAAAGTGGCTATCCCTCCTTCCCGCGTGGCGGGGTATCTCAAACCCTCAAATGTCCAGCAATTTTCTGCTAGCCAACCATCACCACCAACAAACAAGGGATTGAACAAGCCATCTTATAGTGGAGTTATCCAGAAGATGGCCAAGAAGGATAAAAAAGAGGACCGTGAAATGGATGAACCCTTGGACTTGAAGGACTTGCTGCAAATTATCAAGGATATAAACATTGTGGGCTTACTCCAACTCCTCAGGAAATACCTAGTCAGGCTGAATAATGCTCCCGACAATACAACAAAAATAATGCTTCTTCTGGAAGCCGCATCCGAATTTTTCTGTGATGGTAACTAAGCAGGGAAGAGGTGAGAAGACTCATTAAACATTTTGTTCTGGAATGCTAATGGGATACTACAACAAGAACACGAGTTCCGACAACTTCTGGAGACATATGGAGTTGACATAGCTCTGATCTGTTAGACCCACCTAGCGAAACAAAAGAAGATGCGGTTCTCCGGTTACGAGATGTATTGCAACGATAGAACAACAGGCAGGGGAGGGGGCACAGCAGTGTTGGTGCGCAGCAGCCTTGCACACTACCAAACGTGTTTACCGGCTATGGATTATATCGAATCTACTTCGATAGTGATTCCCACTTCGACATAGCTCTGATCTGTGAGACCCACCTAGCGGAACAAAAGAAGATGCGGTTCTCCGGTTACGAGATGTATCGCAACGATAGATCAACAGGCAGGGGAGGGGGCACAGCCGTGTTGGTGCGCAGCAGCCTTGCACACTACCAAACGTGTTTACCGGCTATGGATGATATCGAATCTACTTCGATAGTGATTCCCACAGGGTGGAAACAGATAGTGTTCACCGCCGTCTACAGAAACCCTGCTGTCCCATTCACCATTGAGGAGCTAGACAAGCTCACGTCGAGAAAGGATTTCCTCATAGCGGGAGATATAAACTGCAAACATATGAGTTGGAACAGTCGCGTGTCTAATCAAGCAGGCCGGACACTGGCTGGCCAGGCAGCTACCAAAATCTACACAGTCCTGGCGACCAACGAGCCGACGTACTTCCCATCCAACTACAGGAATCTCCCAGATGTTTTGGATGTCGTCCTGACGGATCTCGTCACGTTGCCGGAAGAACTCGAAACCTTGAATGAACTCGACTCCGACCATCTCCCGGTCTTCGGAAGGATATCGCTGAAGACAAATCCAAGACTATCATACCTTAGGAGGAAGATACCCAGAAGTGACTGGGAAGAGTATTGGCGGGTACTGACAGATGCAGTTCCATTGAACATGGAGGTAAATTCCCCAGAAGAAGTGGACAGCTCCATCACGCTCCTGACAGCTACACTACTCGAAGCATACCGAGAAACAACTGCATTAGAGACACCACCGGTGTCGTGGAGGAGGGACGACCCGGAGCTGAGCTATTTGATAGCCCTAAAGAGGGAAGCACGTAGTAAATGGCAGCAGCACCGGGATCTGAGGCATCGGGCAGAATACAACAACAAACTGGAACGAGTACGTAGAGAACACTTTGGCTGGAGACTGCAACGTGTGGAAGGTGACAAGACAACTCAAAGGTACGAAAGGAAAGGCAGGGACCACGGTCATCCACGGAAGAAGGGGGTTGGAATACCGGAGCGAGGCCAAAGCAGAGGTCATAGCAGAATCTCTCGAAGATCAGTTCAAGGCAAACTCTGAGCCTCAGGACGAAGAGTTTACCAGAACAGGTCAAAGAGCGGTCGGGGCATACCTAGCAGATCCGGATGTAGAGCTTCCGCCCCCCATTCACAAGAAACGAAGTCGCCTACCAAGTGGAAAGGCTGAAGCTACGAAAAGCGGCTAGCCATGACAGGATCTCTAACGAGATGCTATGACACGTTCCGGAAGGGGTGACTCAGCTCCTCTCAAGAATGTTCTCAGCAGCATTGCTGGCAGGCTACTTCCCGGAGGCATGGAAGGTTTCAGACGTCGTCTCACTGCTCAAACCAGGAAAGGACAGCTAATTCCCGCAGAACAGGTGGCCCATCAGTCTGCTCAGCAACATAGGAAAATTATTCGAAAATATAATTATGCAGCGACTGAAAGCCTTCAGCAGGGAGCACAGGTATTATCCCCGACATACAATTCGGATTTCGAAACCGGCATTCAACAATACACCCAGTCCTGAGCCTAGTGGAGGACACGACAGAAAGCTTCAATAAAGGGGAAATCACGCTAGCAGTACTTATGGACGTAGAGAAGGCCTTCGATAAGGTCTGGCACACCGGCCTTATCTACAAATTATCCAAGCCAATTTCCCAAAAATTTCCGTGCAGCTAATAAAGATCTTTTTAGCTGGACGACAATTCCAGATCAAGATGGAAGGGAAATGGTCTGCCCCTTCATAGGGTCGGAGCGGGGGTGCCACAGGGGTCGGCACTCTCCCCGTTCCTATACACCGTGTATGTCGCTGACATCCCCAAGGACCCGATGGTAACGATTAGGCTCTTTGCAGACGATACGATGTTCACCATAGCCAACAAGAACGTGAAATACGCCAATCGCCGCCTGCAGCGGTACCTGAACGAGTTCAGCGGTTGGCTGGAAAAATGGAGAATAAAAGTCAATGTAGAGAAATCGTCAGCCATGTTAATTACTAGGAGGGGACCTCAAACACCTGCCAAGCTTGTAGTGTTGTAGGAGGATATCCCCTACAAGAATTCTATTAAATACCTAGGGGTGATGTTAGATGCCAGACTCGCATGGAGGGAGCACGTAGAATACACAAGAAAAAAGGCAATGGGGGCCTTCATCGCAAACTATTGCCTGCTCAAGATCCCAGTGCTGGGGATCAACAACAATTTGCTACTGTACAAGAGCTTAGTACAACCAATTCTGCTATACGGATGCGAGGCGTGGGGGTATGCTCCCGAGTCAGTGATAGGTACACTACAAGTAGTACAAAACAAGATACTTAGGAGTATCCTAGGTGTGAACACCCGATCCAACAACGAGTACATACACGCTACCACTGGCAGTGCGACACTTCAAGAAATCTTCCGGAAGCAAGGCGACAAGCTCTATAAACGAGCCCGCGAGGTAGAGGACAACGCCACAATTAGAAGATTAAGCCAGTACGACCACCATGAGACAAGGAGATACAAGAAGCCCCGACTCGTATGAGAATTAACATCTGCACACCTTCCCAATCAACATTTTCCTACTAACCACTCCTCTTTCTAAGCATAGCCAATCCCTGGGTTCCCGTCCTCTCACGTCCCCACAAACTATGTACCGGAACCATTTCTATTCACACTTTCACTTTCATCAACGCCATCTTCGCTTAGTGTCTAATATTATTTCATGTATTTTCTTTCAGCTTGTCTAGAACTTACTCCCTCACTACACCACTCACATCGGGCCTAACTCCACTCGTGTTTCCATCACAGTGTACGAGGGCTCGATCTAGTAAACACCACACAAACTCTGCTGCTCCCAACATACAAACCTTCACTCTCCAACTCCATTTTCCCTTCACAACCAAATTACACTTTTAGACATAGAGGTTATGATATGTGACTACAGATCGGTACTTTAGGCATAAACAAGCCACCTACTCCCTCTGAAAGTCGCTTCTGACACTCAGAGATAGTAGTTCAAGGCAAACAAGAGGGTTTGAATAGTCATGCAAATAGAACAAACCGAATGTGACTTCTTTAACTTGCATGCATATTAAGGTTGACACTGTCAAGTTGACATTTTGGGAACACACATAATGACAGGTGCCGGTAAAATAGGGTAGTGTAAACGCTACTAATTTCATAAAGAAAGATGTATGTCATCATGACATGACATTATGATGAATCTGGAGAGTGTATGTGTTCCCAAAATATGTTTATTTTAGTAATTCTGATTGTTCCTCTGTCTATACCTGGGGCTACAGGCACAATTATCATTCAAACTTGATTTTTAGATGCGATATGGTCATACCTCAAGGTGAAATCATTACTTTAATCCTAGATCCTGAATTATGATAATTTACGGTTTAGTTATTTTTGAAAATTTAAATTTGGAAAATACCTCTAACGTTTTGGTTTGATATGAATATCTGGGGTAGGTTTTACATGGTAAATTGCACTGGGTACTATATTTTTTTTGTGTGTGAAAAAATAATTTAAGGGTTGTTTACTAATAATAGATATTTTAAAATGTTGTTCCAAACTATAATAGATTATATGAGAAAGTATGTAAGAGAGTACAATTTATTTTTAGAAGTACTTACAACAAAGTTTCCAAGGCTTGGCCCATATATTTTAACCAAATCAGATCTCAGCCCTAGTGCTTCTATGTGATTTTCATCAAAATATGCGAGCGTGACCTTGATGTCATATTTAATCTGTTTGGAAAGAAACGGGTGATCCTTCAAGTTATTCAGAACTTCCATCATGAACTGCCCGTGGGTCTCCATCTCGTCCGTCTGGAAGTTGACAACGTCAAAAACAACTCTATAGAATTGATCGGTCATGAGCCGCATCACCCTCCAGAAATGATTGTAGTACACACCGTCACTTTTCATCTTGTAAGTCTGAAAGCCAAGGAGAGAAAACTGGATGGATCTCATCTTGAAAGAATATGTTGATAGCGTCTCTTTCTCGTTTGGACAATGATTAGGTAAACGGCGTAATTTGAAGAGAAATTTGGCGGTACCAGTGTGATAAGCTTGTATCTTTTCTTCGGGCAAGTTTTTCTGAATTTCGAAGGAATTATTCACCTTAAAATGAAAAGTATCGTCATAAATGTCATTGGTCTTAAATTGTGACAGGAAGAATTCAGTGCTGGCGATACCTTTGTCCAAGAAACTTTTGAGTTCTGTTTGTTCTTCAGACAAACCTTCGCGTCTCAAATCGTCCTCGTAGTAACAGAACTCAATCTCCTCTCTCAGTTTGACAACGCCTCTCAGGAAGTCGTTCAGGATGCTGATAATAGATCTTATGCCAAGAATCCTTATTGGAAGTGACAGAGAGAGAAGATCGCTGTGGATTTTCTTCCGTATTTGGGAAATGTCCGTCATATCGAAATGTCTTGATTGTACAAGTTTGCATAGTTCTAGAATATCTTTATTTATTTGGCCAAATAAATCTTCTGCAAGCATCATGCATTCAGAAATTTCCCCACCAAGTGTTTTGTGTTCCATCAAATCTTGCATGATATTGTAAAATCCGTGAGTCTGTAAGTATAGAAATCGTTTTAAAAACAATGATTTGGAACAAGGTTTTTTTTAATACGTACGTTGAATGTCAAAATACCCTAAGAATTCACGAGCCTTAAAATATAAATATTTTTTTATATTTCTACACCAGATTGCTAATGTGTTTCAATCCAAATTAATTATACTCTTATGGTAAGTTTATATTGTTATAAGTCTCTTTCATCCCAACAACGTGTGACCTTGAAGGGAGGGACGAATAGAATATATTGCAGCCTCCTCCCAACTAAAACATCGTACTATGGATTTCTAATGGTGGAATAGGAAAACAATTTTAAAATTTCATCGCTTTTGGAAGTTACATATCCTCTTACTGCCCTAATTCTTATGGAAGTGATCACTAATACAATCTTTACTTACCATAGAATAATTTATTGTTGGGAGTCTATTAAATTGACTTTATTTGTTTGTAACCATTTACTTTGATCTCTAAATGTAACATTTTATCTTAAATTTTTCAAAATTAGTTAATATTACCTTTTCCACTTTTTAAATATCATGGAAAAGTGCGGACGCAAGGGAAGAGGGGTTTAGGGACTAAACCCCCTCTCATTGAGAAATAGATATGCACTAGATAAAAATATATCAATATAATGAGACAAGAAAAAAACTGTTCCAGTACTAGAGTCCAGAGAAAAGCGATATTTATAAATAATGAGACTCCAGACTCCTACGTAATAATTTCCTCCCTGAAGTTTAATGTATATGTTAGACAAGCTAGGATAAGCTGTTGGTAGCCTATCTATGTGTCATGAAGGGTTGAGTACTGCAAATGATTGTGTGATTTTTTTTGTGTTTGCTTATTATATCGTCCCAATAAAATACAAATGTTTAAATAATGTTTTTATTACTCAAAGAAACATCTCGATAATATTTTTTGTGTCACCATATCACATACTAGGTTAGTTTATCGTAATCCTTTAATTACACCTAATCATAAAAACATATTATTGAACCCCTTCCCCCACCTTAAAAATTATACTGTGCACGGCCCTAAACGTGGGATTTCTGGATGAATGCAACGTACCCTGGTACTCTGGTAAGTTCTAGCACGCTCTTTAAGTACCTACAATATACAGTCAACGTAAAGCAATGAGTAATTCTTCGAATATAAAGTTGAGTTAAATTAATCTTAATGTTTCTTAGAGTTTAATAGTGTAGAGGCTTAAACATCAACTTATTCTTATATATATTCTATCAAATGTATCGAAAATTAAGTTTATAAGCTCATGCAAACTTTAAAATATATCAAACAACTTAACAGAAATATGAAACTCGAATTAAGTTTTCTGAGATATCCCTAACTCGTGTTGAAAGCTCGTAAATTACTAACGTTTAGTGAAATATAAATTCATCATGTGACTAAAGCGTTAATTTTTAATTAGGGACTTATTGGGTAATGTGATTGAAAATATAACCTCAAACTGAATTTCCTAAAGATCAAATATAAAATGATTCGAGATATTTAGTTGTGAATGCGAGATAAATATTATTATCTAAATGATAATTTTACATTGACCTAAACCACACTTTTGATCAGTTCCTGCCATTTAATATGAAAATACTATTTGGAAACTTTAATGCAAAACTGAGACGGGAAGAGGTAAACAGGCCAGTAATATAAAAATATATCCTGTATGAAGTAGAGTATGATTTTGGTAGGAAGAACATTAGAAGTTAGTTACTAAAGTTACTAAAACAATGTTAATATATTCATACATAAAGTAATTTCATCTGCAGATGTTACAATTGATAGATATTATCAATATCTATAAAATAACACAAATAATATAGTAAAATATTATCAGATTTGGCCGCAAAGAAATGTGTTTGAATTTTCTCTACTGTTCTTCCAACCAAAATCAGGGTATAGTAATGATACATAAACTTAGGATAGTGAGTCTTGCTACATCAAGGAACATGGTAGCTAAAATATCCCAGTGTCCGTATAGAATAATACATTAATATAGTGAACCCCTCCGGATGTGTTGGCTATTAACAAGATTGATAATATTTTAGAGCACACTAATATCACCGATACTCGTTCTTATAGAATTCTGGAATACAGATAGGATTATTCATTAGCTGGTGAGATTATTTTTAAGGGATAAAATCAGGAAACATTGTAATGATTGTTAAAAATTCAATGTACAAAATTTGAATGATAAGACAACTGAATTGGAGTGTCAAATCAAGGTTGAAAATAGGTTTAGTGTATTACAACTACTAGACGCAGGAACAGAAATTGGTGTGGACATAAATAAAGACTGATAATATATCTGCGATGACATTAAAGATACAGCTGCAGATACTACAGGATAATATGTTGAAAAAAAGGAGGAGAGTTTTGTCTGATGACAAATTCTATTAGAGAATGAAAGAAAGAAAACTAGCAAAATCATAATGTTCACAGGATCTCACTGATAATAGTTTTAATATTTTCAACAACGAAAATTGGGATATGATAAAACATCGAGACAAAAAGAAGAAGTAATACGTATAGAAAAAGAAATTTGATCTTGAAAGTAATGGAAAAAATAACAACATAAGATAGCCAAACATCAAAAAGGGATTTTAGTAGAGAGAAAATGTTCTAGAAATGAGAATGATAATTTATGAATGTAAAACTCATTTCAGCAATTTACTGAATGTATACCATAAAGAAAAAAACCGAAACAAATACAGCTCAACTCAATGTTCAATGACCTAAAATCTATTAAGGTAGGTTAGCCATTGATAAATTAAGGAATTACAAAGCCCTGGGTATTTATTCAATACCAGAAAAGTTAATAAAAGTGGGTGGTAGGCCAATACGTGATAGGGTCCAAAACGTTTCGGTTCAATCTAGAAGTTATCCACCAGCAATGGAAAGAATTGATAATTGTGACAATTTGAAAAAA